>NDGN011393255.1:0-48100 GCA_002564285.1 Tympanoctomys barrerae
ATTATTGAAACTGTCCTACCAATTTGATTTGGAACTGTCTCATTGCTATTTGTCTCTCAATAATATTATGGAAAAAAATTTAAAAAGTGGATTTGTGCTTTGCAAAAAAGATAAAAAAGGCCTAAAATTAGAAACAATGCAAAGTTTCATTAAACAAAGTAATAGGAATTTGACATTGGTTGTTGTATTGCATAATGTTTTCTTCAAATTAGTTTTTTAGGTTACCAAATATAAACTGCAAAATTAGTTAAAAAAGAAAATGTTGTAAGAACATTTGTAAGAAATTTGTTGTAAGAAATTAGAAATGCCAAGAAAAAAATAATTAAAAGTAAGCATTAATTACTACTTTCAATAGACCAGCAGAAATCAGCGGTACAATTATCCAAGCTATCCTCTAAATATATATACCCATGTATATCTTAGAAGCACAATTCTTCATACTTACAGCTTGGATACAACCCAAATGTCCATTAACTGAAGGATCGAAAAAGAAGACATGATATATTTACATAATGGAGTATTATTCAGCTATAAAAAGATAAATTTGGGACTTTGTTTGGTAAATGGATACAACTAGAGACTGCACCAGTAAGAGAAATAAATCAGATCCGCATGTGCAAACGCCATATTGTCTTGCTAGTGTGATAACTGAAAGAGTAAATAAAATCTGAAAGCCACAATAAGTATGGTGAAAGGGAAAGAATCTGTCCAATGGGAAGGGAAAACTGTGATGAGGAAATGGACAAAAGAATGAAGGGGAAAAACAAAGAATGAAGGGAAAATCATATTGCTTTTTTTTTTTTACTGAAGATTTATAATATTTCTTGAAACCAGAAGTCATCCAACTTTGTCCTTTTTCACTTCTTTTTTTGTTGTTATTTTCACTTTGCCATTTCCATATACATTTTAGAATCAGTTTTAAAATATTTACCAAAATGCTAACTTGGACTTTAATTACAACACGATCGAATTTGTGGATCAACTTGGAGAAAATTAACATCTCAATAATAGTGGATATATATCAATGAATTTTCTCTGTCTCCAATTGTTTAGGTTTATTTAAAAAAAATCTTAACTCTGCTTTATAATTCCCAGGGTAGCAATTTTACAAAAGTTTTCTTCAACTTATAGTTAATTACTTTTTATTTTTATGTGATTGTCAATGAAATTTTTAAGATTTCATTTTATATCTAGTATAATGAAATTTTGTAAACTGATCCAAGATCCTTAACTTTGACAAATTAGTAGTTCTAGTTGCTGCTTTACTATTATTTAGGGCATGTTATTTATAATGAACAACACAGTGTTCCTTATTCCTATTCTTTTTTATTTTAACTTTTTATTCCTTGTACTTCATTGTGAGGCTAGTACTTTTAGGACGATGATGAATAGGAGTATTGTCAATGGCTACCTTTATTTTTCTTCTAATTTAGAAGTAAAATAATCAATTTCACAATGAAATATGTTATTTGTAGGTTTTTAAATAGATATTCTTTATGAGATTGTGAAAGTTTCCTTCTGTGCCATTATTAAATACTGATTTTTAAAATTTGTTTTATGCCTCAGTTAAGTCAATAATTTTCTATTTTATTTTATTAATGTGAAGAGTGGTCAAATGTTAAGCCAATTTACATTTTTGGGTTGACATATTAGTATCTGTTTTACATATTCCTGAAATTGATTTCATGATATTATATTGCAAATAATTTATATACTGTAGAGTTTGGTTTGCTAATATTTTACTGAAGATTTTTGCATATATGCTTTTGAGAAACAATACCTTACAATTTTGTTTCATATCTAGTGCTTTTTAAGGTTTTGTGAAAGAATTATACTGGGCTGATAGCCTGAGAGAATTTTTTCTCTCGATGTGACTCTCCTTAGGCATACTCTACATCATCGGTCACTTTCCTCTGTGGCCTCATAAACTCCTTGATCAGAAAATTTGGGACACCACTGTGATACATGGGCTAATAAATTAGGAAGCCCTCAATCATTATCATAGTTGTTTTCTCATCAGTGAGAAACAATACCTCAGACAACGTAAAGGTGGGCAGGGTCATTTTGGCTCTTGTTTACAGTTCATGGAGAAACGGAAGAATTGACATGGAAGAGATACGTGATATTAGGACAACCAGGAAGAAGAGAGAGAAAAAGAGAGAAAGGAGTTTGGAAAGGAGATGTTTCACACCACACGATGCTCCCACTGACTCATTTCTTCCAACCAGACTCCACTGTCTGGTAGCAGAAAGTTAGATACACCAACCCCAAAGAGCAGTATGCTTTCCAAGCCCTGCCCATGAGCACATGAATTTATTGGGGACATCTACATATAAACATCAATACTCTTCTATTTTTGGTGCAGAATTTCTGTTTTCTTCTTTAATTTTCTGGTAGACTTCTCCACTGAAGCCATCTGTGTCTGAAGTCACCCTAAGGCCAATGTTTCCGATTAAAAGACCAATTTCTTCACTAGTACAAGTTTATTTAAATGTTCTGTTCCTCCTTGTGTTGGGTATATTTTTCTAGTATTTACCATTTCATCTTATTGCCAAGTTCACTGACAAAGTTGTTCTTCAGATTCCTTTAGTATTTTTAGATTTCTGTAGTATCATGAATGATGTAACCTACTTTTATTCTTCACATTGCTAGCTTATATATTTTTCTTTCTCTATATCTAGATTATTCTTGGTACATTCTTACTAAATTTATCAATCTTCTCAAGGAAACACCTTCAGCCTGAAGAATTTCTGTTTGTAGGAGGAGCTATTTTATAATTCAAAATTTGTTAATTTCAATGTCATTATCCTCTTTGTTCACTTTTAGTTTAGTTCTATTTCACTTACTCTAGCTTGAGAAAAGTTCTAATTATTTTTTAATGTGTGCTTTGAAAGCCATCATTGTTTTAAAGTATTGCTTTAACTTCATGTCACAATTGTGATTTATTATATTTTTATTACCTTTCATTTTAAATATTTTCAAATCTCCCTTGTGATTTCTTCTCCTGTACATGGATTATTCACTTGTATTCCTTAATTTCCAACTATAAGGAGAATTCCTGGGAATCTTTTTGCTATTGATTTTAATTAAATTCCATTGTGCTTAAAGAAAGTCTTTTTATTTAGTGTTGCAAAATACATATGTGATGAACAGCTATCATTTGCTTTTTAATCTATTTATTTATTTATTTGTTTGGTACAGAGTCTCGCTACACAGCTCAGACTCATAGTAATTCTCTTCTCTCAACCTCCCCAGCACTGGGATTACAGGCATGCGCCACCACATCCAGTTTTGGTGGCCTGCTCAGCGTGGGATTGGGTTGGCATGCGGTGCCACAGATCTAACCCCAGTCCTTGCACTTGCCAGGCAGGAGCTTAGACCACCAAGCTATCCCCCCAGCCCTGAACAGGTAATGCTTAACAGAGAAATATGTGAATCCTATTATTATTTATGTATTCTATAAGTATTAAATAGGCACAAATGGTTATAGTGTTGTGCACATCTTGCATATCATTGTTAAATATTTTCTCCACTTATTTTGTCAGTTACTGAGAAAAAGTCACTAAAAATTTTATGAAAACTGTAGATTTGTTTATTTTGTTGACAGTTTTTGCTGATGATATATTGAACCTATTATATATATATTTATTACATCATGTGATAATTCTACCGTCTTTGTATTTCTTTTCTATTTTTCTCACTTATTTTTACTTCTTAATTCCTCCTTTCTTTTTCTTTAATAGAACAAATCTATTTTAGTGCCACTTAACCTTGTTCACTAGCATGTTAGGGATGTTTTTTTCCAAATAACAATGAAATACTTTATGTATAATAACATTAAAATAGCAATTTCATTACTGTGTCTATAATTCTTTGATATTTATGCAATTATTTTTGCCTTAAAATTATTTTTAAAAATTGTCCATGAAAGAAAAGCCTTCTGTACTTCTTTTACAAATTTTCTATTTTTTTGTGCTTTTATTTATTCCTAAAATAAATATTCCTCATTTCCATCTGGTATCATTCTCTTCTATCTGTAGAATTTTCTCTATGCCCTTTGATCTGCAATTGTCTCTATAAAATTTTTGTGTGTGGTACTGGGGATCAAATCTAGGGCCTCATGCATATTAGGCAAGCACTATCCCTGGACTACAAACTCAGCCCTGGTTTTAATTTTTGTTCATATCATTTTGTTCAGTGAAATTTTGTATAACTTCTAGCTTTTCTTTATGACTTTGTATTCTTTTTAAGAATTAAAAATTAAGGACTGAAGAGCTAGCTCAGCTGTCTAAGTGCCTCTGTGGCAAGTGCAAAGACCCAAGTTTGATCCTTGGTACTGCATTCCATGCAGGAATCTGGGGCACCTTGCTGGCCACCAAAACCAGGTATGATAGTGCACGTGTGTAATCCCGGTGCTGCGGAGGCTGAGACAGGAGGATCACTATGATATTGAGCAGTGTGTGAGACTCTGTACCAAATAAGTAAAAGGTTAAGAATAAATAATTAAATTTTTTAAAAAGAAAATAATAAAAAATGTATTTATATCATAACAAGGATTGAATCCAGACTCTAACATGGTGACTTCCAGCTCCACAGTCCTTTTTATTTTGTGACAGTATTTCCCTAAATTTCCCAGATTGTTCTAGAATTTGTGATCATTTTGGCTTAACCTCCCAAACAACTGGGATTATAAATACTGTACCTAGCTTGCGATTTTGATTTTTGAAGGATATTTTAACTGGTTACAGATTTGTAGTGATAATAATTTCTTTTTTTCTTTGTTTTGATTTTGTTTCTTTTCAAAGCTTTAAAAGACAATGTACCATTGTCTTCTGGCTTCTTTCATTTCTTTCTTTTTTCTTTTTCTTTCTTTTTTTTTTTTTTTCAGAACCGGGGATTGAGCTCAGACCCTTGTGCTTGCCAGGGAAGCACTTATTCTACTGAGCCATCTCCCCAGCCCCGGCTTCTGTAATTTCTGATAAGCAGTCAGCCATTATGCTCATCATTTTTCCTCCATAATTCTTCTTTTTATTTCAAGATCTTCTGTGTTTTGCATTTTCAGCTATTTTATCATGATCTGCATGTTTTGTTTTTTTATGTTTATTCTGTGAGGTAGTTATTTAATTTCTTGATCAGTGGAATTTTGCTTTCGTCCAATTTGGGGACCACTAAAATATATTTCTGCCTTTCTTCTGAGATTCTAATTACAAAAATGTTTGAAATCATCTTGCAGATTATGAAAACTTTTTTCTTTAATTTCATTTTTTTCTCCATATGTTTGATTTGAACAAGATCTGACTTTAAGTTCTTTATCTTTTTGTAATGCAATTTCTGCTTTCTCATTAAGCCCCTGGCAAAGTTTTGTTCTTTGATATGTTAGTTTTCAGTTCTGATAATTTTGTCTGGTTATTTTCAGAGTTTTCATGTTTCTCTTTTAGTTCACTAAATACACCTTTTCTTGTAAATTCCTTAATATTTTTGCCAGAATGGTTTTACTTTTTTATTATTATTATTTTTTTTTTTTATATTTTAGGGAAAGGTCTACAGGGTGTTCAGTGTCTCACTACTAGATCGAACTCATAGTGATCTGTTTACAGCCTCCCAAGAGCTGGGTTTACAGGCGCATGCCACCACGCCCAGTCTCAATTGCTGGTTTAGCATGTCGTGGGGGTGGGGCCGGAACAGCAGGCCCTGGGATTGAACCCATGGCCCCTGCACCTGCTTGCAGGTGCTTTAATCCGGTGAGGTATTTGGCCGCTCCTACAATGGTTTTAAAGTATTTATCTGTTAATACTAACATACAGCAATTAACCACTAAGAAGAATGTATGCAGAGTGTTAATTATTAAAAAAAAATACTAACATTTGTGTTGTCTTGGGTCTCTTTCTATAGACAACATTTTTGTTGAAATAAAAGTCACTACTCTTGTTTTTGTCTAATAAATTCTTATTGTAAATTGGACAATGTGTTCAGTATAAAAGATATAGCATAGATAGTCTAGGTCTTGTCATTTTTCTTCAGAGTGTTATGTCTTGGGAAATGGTAAATAATTCCTGATTATATCGTGCTAATAGATCCACAGTTTTAAGATTTAATTGTGAAAGGTTTATTTTGGTTCTGCCTATAGTCCTAAAGATATAACACTTAAGTTTTTATTATGGCTCTTACTTCTAAGGCATGTGTCTTCAGAGGTGTTAATGGAAACCTGAGGTATTTACGAATTCACTTTAATGGGATAGAACTTGGACTCTGAGCCTCTGCTCCCTCAGCACCTTGCCTGGTGGCACCTATGCCCATCTTTGGAGCCTCCAGCTGCCCATTCTCCTGGTTTTCCCTAGGAGTCCCATCTAGAACACTCACAGTTGAGAGTCAGCCAAGAATTTGAGAGGAAGCTGTGCTTAGATAATCTCCATGAATACCTCTTTCTCAAGATATCCCTCCTCCAATTTCATCCTCAGCTGAATTAATCTTAGCAGCCTGGGATCCAGTCTTTGACATCTCTCTGCAGTAAGAGTGGTATTTTCTGTCGGAGTCCCATGCCTATTCCCATGAAAACCGGGGTGTTACTTAGAAGAAAGCTGGTTAATGCTGAGACTCACCTAATTTTCATCCCATCTTTCAGAGTTTGTTTCCTATAGTTTCTGCATGCTTTTGTGTCCTTCCCAGTGCCTCTCAAGAGACTCGTTTTCTCTCCCCTTCTTATTCTATGTGTCTGTTCTTTCCTTCCTTTCACTCATTCTCTCTCTCTCTCTCTCTCTCTCTCTCTCTCTCTCTCTCTCAGCATAAGAATCTATACATGTCATTAGCAAGAGGGTTAGTGCAATACAAGCCACTTAGCTGTCACCAGAGCTCTAAAACCTCTAATTACTTCATTGTCATTTAAAACACACTTTACAAATAAACAAGAAGACCTATTCAGGAGCTACCTCTAACACTAAAATCATGGTTCCTGGTTTACTTTCCAGCACGTGTCTCCATAAATATTACATAATTTCCTCTGAGTCATTTCAAACCCTTAAAAATCTCACAATGAAGTATAAACACAAACCCATTTTGAAGTAGTGCAGAACCTCATTCAGTATGTCGGCTCTGTATGCCCTGAGTTCAGTGTATATATCAGGGGAAACAAAAGCAGTTCTCCCACTGACTGGGAATATTCACTGCCATTTTCTCCGCAATGTCCTCTGGATCATGGAATCCTCCCAGGCACGTAACACACGCCCACAATTTGTTCTACACTTACACCACTCACTAAACTTCTCAAAGCCCTGACGGATCACATTACCTCTCTTCCCCAGAAAGTTTCATTTTCTCGAATACAATTTTTAGGCCAATAAATTCACCTTTTCAAGCTTAGTTGGCCCTCATCTTAAGTCCGTACCATCTCTAACGGACAGGCTGAAAAGATTCAGCTTTAGAGAGAGATCACTGAATTTCCTGCTTAAGCAGTATTCCCTTCCCACCTTGGCCATTTTGCATTTTTTTAGAACTTCACTAGTGCAGTGGGTTTTGACATTGTATATCTCCATTCGGGAACTACCACACTTACAGCTATTCATATATTAAGATACATTTTACAGTTCAGAATATGGGCACAAGTGTTCAGCTATTTTCCCAACTCAATGAACAACAGTGATTACATCCAAATGTGTTCTTTCACTTAAATTCAAGGAGACAAGCTGTGATTTAAATCCACCTCTTTTTACTGCGTTTTAGACTCTGTTGCCTCTCGAAACCCATTTCTAGTTAAAGAGTACAAATTGGCCATACCATGCCCTACCACATCTTTGATTTTACACTTTCTTCTCAGTGTTTTCATAATCATCCTGCAATATTTCAGTTAACACGAGTATTTCTCTCATGCCCATCTTTTCATCTCAACAGATTAGATGGCATGAAGCCCTTTGCGGAGGATTGATTGGAATGGGAACACTTCTCAATATGGTTTATATAACATGTCTATCGTCTCCTTTATGCCATGCAGTATCTGTATTTTGGGGTTGAAATAAGACTGCTGCTATTCTTGAGAATTTCAAGGTCTAACTGGAAACAAATATATGAAATATACGTAAGTAGATGAGAAAACCCTGTGGCAGCTAGCTCGTAGCTATGAGGTCACAGATGAGGGAAGAGGGAACAAGTCACTCTGCAATCAATGCTACTTGGGGAGCTAGGGGCGGGGCTACGAGAAGCAAATCCTGAACAAGTTTTTGAGTTGTGCACAGTGATAAAATGGGAAGAGCATTTCAGATCGAGGGAACAGCATGTTTGAAGGTATACATCAGGATTAACAGGCTTCCTGGGAGGGTAGTGCAAAGATCAGTATAAATGTGTAGAGATGTAAATAGAGGATGTGGCTGGATAAACAAGCAGGAGTCAGACTGTGAAGAAGCTGGTTTAGGCAGAATTGGCCATGATAATCCACCATCTGTAGCCTTATTCATTCTAACCCCTTCAGCAAACTCCGCCTACTCATCTCGTCTCAATGTGCACACGACCCCACCACTGCACACACACCTAGAGTTCTCTTGGGCTTCTGTTTAGGATGCATGCAGGTCAATGAGAGTAAGGCTTCTTTAGCTCTGCTGGATTTAAGAGCCAGGGTTACTTCAGAAATGCTTCGTGATTTTGCTGTTCTCCATCTAAAGGGATTTACCAAAGATCTTAGAGAAAGATAAAAATGGACAGAAATCTAAAAGCCTCAAAGAAATATAGTGAATTATTTCCCCCTGTCCTTTCTCCTCTGTCCTTCTCTTTGACCTCTCTGCTCCCATTCTTCAAAGAGGAAAATAAAAGATTCATTTCAGAATGTGTGACTCCATTTATCACTTGTTGCTCACTTTCATTCATTCCTTCAGGGCCTGATTTATTTCCACCATTTTTTGTTTGTTTGTTTTGTACTGGGAATTGAACTCAAGGTCTTATGCTTGTAGGCAGGTGCTTTGCCACTGAGCAATATCCCCAGCCTATCTCCATGTTTCACTTATCTGTTAAGAAACAGTGTTCACCTAACTATTATCTTTGTCTGTTCCTGCTCTATATAAAAAGCTATCTGCCCTTTGCTATAACTGGAAGGCCATGTGTGCCTTTTGCCTTGCTACCTTACCAGATGTGCAACTTCAGATTAGACTAAAGTCCAGAATAAATGTTGTTGTAGGCTTTCTCTTCAGGTCTCATCCTCATTTTCCAGAAGTAATAAATTCTGAAAGTGTTGCCATAGCTGCTACTGAAGGAAGCCTCTGAAAAAAGGCCTGGTGTACACGAGTTCTTGTTCGACTGCTATAATCCTAGAAGAGAGAAAAAGGAAACAGAAGGGCAATTTCTGACTCACCTTTTCTCTTTTTTCCTTTCTGACTCTCTAGTATTTCCTTCCTTCCTTTTTCCTTCTTCTCTCCTACCTTTTCTTCTTCCTCCACTTCCTCTCCTGCTTCTTTGCCTCCTTCTCCTCTCTCTCTCTGTCTCTCTCTCTCCCCCCATCTTTTACTCTAGATTTTTCTGTTCTCCCCTTAAATTTTTTCTTCTGTGTTCAAAAAGGATTCATGTAGGAACCAGGTATGGTGACTTACTCTGGTAATTCTTGCATACAGGAGGCTGAGGCAAGAAGACTGTGAGTTTGAAACTACCATTTATTATGTATTTATTTATTTAAATTTTATTTATTTTTTTGGTGGAACTGGGGATTGAACTCAGGCCCTTGCACTTGCCAGGCAAGCACTTATTCTACTGAACTATCTCCTAGGACCTGTTGGACTACATAGTGAAACTTTGTCTTAATGACAAAACAAAAATGTAATACATATATTTAAACTTAACTTGCGGTACTCACAAGGTTACAGGGTCTGCAATTAGAACTTCTTTAATGTAGCAAAAAGAGCAGGATAAAATTGATGCTTCAGGGAGCTTCTGGTGTGGCCCAGCACCGTACAAACCAGTTAATAACTATTTGAGAGGCTGGCAAGATAGCTCATTGGTCTAAGTGCCTGACTGGTAAGTGCAAGAACCTGGATGCGTCCCCAGTATCACATGCCATGCCAGCCCCTGAAATAGAGCGTGATGATGCATACCTGTAATCTCAGCACTGGGGAGGCAGAGACAGGAGAATCACTACAAATGCACGCTGAGTAGGGAAACCCTGTACCAAATAAATAAAGATATCTATCTATCTATCTATCTATCTATCTATCTATCTATCTATTTGAAAGGACATTGATGCTCTGTACTTCTTTATGGTAGATTTGACATGATTTTTAATTAACTTCATAGCATTTCTGCAGTCCTCTCTCTAATTGTAAATTTTGAATCTATCTTAGCTACATTTCAGTGTGAATATTTTCTAAATAACATTATAACAAACTTGTGATTCAAGGGTTATTTTAAAATTGTTAGAAAATCTTCTAAATGTAGTATATTTTTTACATTTCATTTTAAAATTCATTTTCTGTATTTTTCAAAATTTATATACAGAACTTCTATAAATTTTATAAAGAAATTCCTTTTCTGATTATAAAGTCTATAATTGATATCTATGGGAAAATTATAGGACATGTTTTCACACTTTGAAAGTTTATTTCCATATAAAAAACTGAATAAGAATTTATTTCTTGACTATTTGAATATGATATATTTAGAATACTTTTACAAAGTTAAAAAAATAAAATAAAGTACAATACCACTGGCCTACAATATTATCATGTTTGTTTCTCCGCATTCCTTCCTAGTCTGTATGTATGAACAGACTCATTTTTACATGGTTGTAATCAGTTAGGTTTATGTGTTTACGTATGTGTATGCATGTGTATGCTATTGGGGATTGAACCTAGGGCCTGAACACTGAACTCCATCACTATTTTTAATTTTTTGGATTGTTTTCTGACAGGGTCTCACTAAGTGGACAAGTTGCCCTGTCTGAGCATATATTTGGGATTCCCTGCCTCAACCCCAAAGAGTGCTGGAATCGCAGACGTGCAGCACTACACCTGGTTTCTCTCATTTTTTGATATAAAAACATCAAACAATAGAAAAATGCAAAAGAATTTGGGAATCTACTTTCTTCTCATAGTTTTATTCCTTAGCGAAAAGCACTATGGCAGATTCATTACAACTCCAACTTTTCAACATATACATGGACATTCTGCCCCCTTTTCATATTTTACTCATTTGTTTGGTGTGCTGTGTACAACCTACTTTATTAGCAACACCCAGATGTCATCTCAATCAATACTCAATCTTTTCAAACTTTTAAGTTCAGAAGTATAAATGTAGTTTCCTGCTTAGGCCCTTACTAGTTTAGTTTAATGTTTTTAATCCAATTTTTAAATTTTATCATTTAATTTTTTTTAATTTATATTTTATTGAGACTATGGAGTCGGCATTAACTTTTGGAGCTTCAGCTCTCTTGAGCAAAAGAGGACAGTAAGATCAGCACTGTCCCTGTCACCATGGATAATGTAGAGACACCAACGTGGAGGAAGCCAGGTACAAAGAGGAAAGCAGGAGGGCTTTGGAAAATGTAGGTCAACTTTGGCAAAGAAATGTTTGCTTTCTAGAATACAAAGAAGAGGCTCGGTGCTCACAGCCTGAAGGAGGGGGATGTATGGAAAGGGGGCGCGTGGAGTCTTTTCTGCTGGTCTCCATGACCTTCTTTGACCTTCTCCTCTCCCTCCTTTTGCGGCCCCAAACTCAGTGATTTGACGCAATGTTTCAGTTCTCCCTGAGTGCTGTTGGTGTTAGGTAAAGACAGCCTTAATTAAAGTTTGCATGTGGTGAGTGAGAAAGAGAAGGGCATTTAAGCTCACTGAGTCAGGCCCTGTGAGGGGGGGAAAAATCAACAGTGTCAGAATGACACCAGGAAGAGGAGGAGGTGCAAAAAGCCATTTGGTTTGAGCTCTGTTAATTTAGGCCAGGGAAGAGGTAATGCAGAGGCCCGAGGGGGTGAGTTAAGGACAGGCTTTCTGCCTTAACTCTCAACGTGCTCGCTTTTATTAGTTTAGGCCAGGCGGCTGCTAACATTATTTTAGTATCTATTTTGTGAGTGATTATGTTGTAGGCATGGGCAGGAGGTCAGGCAGGTCAAGCCTTGCCGCTGCAGAGCGTCTCAGCGTGGGCCCTTTGCCTTCAGATCTTGCTGAAACTTGCCACCTGTAAAAGCAGACAACCTAATGGGAAAAAGAGCAGCACTTAAAATGCTGTTTTTTTCTCTGCCGCTCTCTAGTGTAAAGAACGTTGTAAAAATATTTCAAACTGGAATTTTTGTTTTGGTTGCGTTAACTCTTTGTTGGACCGTTGTCACAATTTTCCCACAAAATTGACTTTTAGCAACCAGGGATGTTTTGGAGAAACTGAATATTATGTCTGCAAACAGAGGGAAGCAGTCGGCAAAACCCAAAGGGAACCTGCTAATGTTCCCATCATTTAAACGCATCTGTCCTATTGCACGCTGCCACCACAGCTTTGGAAAGCTAACCACTTTGTATCTTAAGGACTCTTTTCATTTGCGTTTAAATGAAAGAGCCACAAAACGTGGACCAGCTCCAAGAATAATGTTTCTGATAGCCAACACCCAAAAGAAGAAAGGATGTGGCCTAGATCTTAATCCTAATTTCTTGCCCAATTGCCTGTGTGACCTTGGGGTAATCATCATGCCTCAATTTAACTTTATTGAGCCTACTTGGGGAAGGACAATACAGAGGTGGATGATATAGAGGTGTTAGGTTTAGATAGGAATCTCCAGTCCATTATGCAGAGAAGGGCTAGTGCCACAGCTGGGGGGATTCAAGTTTATACTCTCTAAACCATAATTTGATAGCAAAATCTATTGTAGCCAGTAGGGGCTCATGCCAGAGGTAGACCAGAAGTATAGGGATGCACAGTTGGTAAAAAGAGGTGCTGACCTCACTCTTTTCTAGGTTAGATCTGGACCTTGATGCTCTGACACTTGCCCTCCTATAGCCATCCATCAAGTCCCACAAGGAAGCTCTCTGGACATTTATTTCTTCATTTACTCAACAAGCGTATCCCCTGCATCTAGCACTGGGCTGTGATGGCGTGGCACCCAACACCGGTCCCTGCTCTAGCAGAGAGATAATACATGCCCAGCAACCAGACCCTGAGTACTGTGAAGGATACAGTGGGCCGAGGGAAGAGAAAGGCCTCAGGAGGTAACCATAGCAGAGACTTGGAGGAAGTAGAGCGCTGCTCTAGATTAACAACCGACACAGAGGAAAGAGAAACACCTCTCTGGGAACCTCAGGTGGAAGGTTCTGCAACATTCTCAGAGAGCAAGCACCCTTTGTGTTGGAGCAGAGTGAGTGTATAGGACAATGGTGAGAATAAGGTTAGGGAGGTGCTGTGTTTTGTATCTGGACGTTCCTGTAAAGCCTCATGCAGCCATGGGGGTGGGCTTTCCTTAGGGGGCTGAATCCAGAGTTTGTGATTGATTGATGGTCTAATGCTGGGATTAAGTAAGGGTGCAGTACTACATCACCCTAGGGCAAGTAACCTGCATATATTATAAGAGACAGAAAGAAGTCTCTCCCGCCTTCATTACTTTTGCTGTCTACTGTCACCCTGGTACCTCTCTGCCATGTGCCACCATGCCTTAGAGCCAGCCAGTGATGGACTGAAACCTCCACAAACTGAACTCTAAATAAACCTTTTCTCCTTTGAGTGTTGGGCAGTTTATCACAACACAATAAAAGTAACTAAGACAGGAAGTAACCAGAAACCAACCAGCTTATGAGGGATCTAAGGGACAAGTTACTTTGGGTTTTTTTTGGAGGGGACAAGTTACTTTGAATGTGAGGAGAGATCAGCGTTATTTTGATCAGAGAAGTATTATGATCTGACCTTGTGAAGAGGCCAGATTTGGAATCCACATAGAGTGCAGAGCTGAAAGGATTGATGATGGTTAGAGATGTGAGGTGAGAAGTCAAGAATATTACTTGACCAAGTAGATGCCATTATAGAGAAAGAACATACTGGAAAAAGCACAGTGGTGGGACAGTTAGGGACAATTAATTCAGGAATCCAGTGGCTGATAGTGAAATCAAAACTGTTCTTCATATGTAAATTTCAAATCTGTCTGGAAAGCAGAATGCCTGGTTTTTAAGGTAAAGGTAATTTATCAAGGAGGGAGATTCACAGATGGTCTCGTGTGGGCCATTGAACAGCCAGAGGAAGCCACATGTGGGCTGTGACTCTTAGAGAGCCTGAAGCCACTACGAGATAGATAGGTCTCTTTGATCAAGGTAGCTAAGACTGACCACTGGATCCTAGGGACTATTGACTTTATATGGAGGTAGATTTCTGGTTAGGGTCCCTAGTGTGTAAGTTTCTTGATGCTGTATACCAACATCAAGAGTGTACTAACATTAAGAGTGAAAGACATGACCTGGCAAAAATCAGGGGGCAGACCTCCTCTCATTTATCCAACCCCAGAAAAGTGACAGTGAATAATAGTAGGTCTCAGCTGAGAATATGATGGAGGGAGAAAATTCCAGAGGAAGAGGCACATGGGGGTTTGGCAGTCCATGATAGATGGGGGTTCAAGCAGGTAGATCTGCAGATGCAGAAAGCAGGAATAACATACAGTAAGGGTGACACAACATGAGGAGAGGGTGTTAAGGGACATCATATTTCTTCCTTCAAATCCCATTATTTCCTCATCCTTTTTTCTTTTTCCTCTCCCTTATCCTTTCCATTCTTTGCATTCAAGCTTTTGTGTCTATAGCAAACATTTATCCAATTCCTGCTGTGTACCAGCCACTGTGCTAGATCTTGAGGACATGTAGAAAAAACATAGGCAAGACCTTTCTGAAGCTAACAGTTTCATGGGGGTGTGGGAATTCCCCAGATTCCCCCCTGGGGTAGTAGAGCAGACAAAAGCCTCCAGGGTAGGATACACACAGGTTACCTGACCACACACACACACGCACACACACACACACACACACACACATTTGTTTTCAATGTAAAGTCTGAAACCACCCCAGTGGAGGCTTTCTTTGTTCTCTTTTATGCCTCTGTCAGTTTCTGTCCAGGGCTTCCTTTCCTACAGCCGTGTTTTGTTTCTAAAGTCTTATCATGTCCATTAGTCTGACTATCATTTTCACAGCAGAAGTTCACTAGTTATTAGGAAGGATATTATTATTGGCTTAATGCCTTAAAAAATCTTCAGTTTGTTTTCAATGAAGAAAGTATCTTGGGCAAGTAAGCACAGTGATTAAGGAAAGGGGGTTCTGAAACCAGGCAGATTTGGGCTGAATCTAGGCTCTGGCATCTAACCACTGTGCAGCCTTCAGCAATTTACTTAGATTTTTCCAGGCCTCCATATCCTCAACTACCAAATGGAAATAATAATTAGATCTATTTTATAGGGGTGTTACAATAAGTAGTGGTGCATAATTAACAAGTAAGAAATGTTGGTGCACAATTAACATTCAAAATGGCTCTAAGTTATCAAATGTAGTATCTCTTCCAGCATTTATGACTATATCTCTTACCTCTACAGGTATTTATTTATTATTATTAATTCTATTGAGAAACAAACAGTAATGAGACAGCTCCAAAACCGATTAATAGAACAGTCCCAATAACTGACACATTGTACACTGTTGTCCTCATAGTGGTCACCCACAGCACAAGATGCAGACATGACATCGTTCCCAAACACCATTAGCATAAATCTCCCCTCTCACCGAAACAAGAGAAAGTAGCTGTACACCCAACCCAACCATCCTGTATATACACATACAAAATGGTCCTTCATTTGTATCCCCCTTCTTTTGTCCAGTTCCGTCAGAGATGGGTATTCCATTGCCATTCAAATACTGTAGGTGTGCGAATTCAGCAAAACAATCCAAAGTAGTCCAGTAGTCCATAACAGCAGTGGGTCATGCGGAGGACTGGCAATGTCAGAAGCCATTGACTTGAGCCCCCTACGGCTCAGCATATCATTATGGCTTCACTTTTCATAACTTGTTATTCTACCTTTCCACTGGCTGGTCAAGACCAAGATAAAGCAAGATAACTAGAAATGCAACTTTTGTATCTGACAAAGTCAGCCAACCCACCACCCCAGGATTTAGCCTGAAACCCTGCACAGCAATTTGTAGATACCCGCGCCCCCCCCATCATCATCAGCCATGTGGATGAGCCATGGCCATCACCCGACCAACCTGCTCTCTGCAGAAGCCTGAGAGAATGCCCTCCCTCCATGCAACTCTCCTTAGGCACACTGCACATGGTCGATTACTCTCCTCTGTAGCCCCACAATATCCCCGACCAGAAAACCTAAGACATCACTGAGCCACAAGATGCCACAGCACAGGCTTGCCTATGTCCTGAGTCCCCACAGACCCCAAAAGGCTAGGGCCAAAATGCTGGTCATCCCTGCAGCCCTTCTCCCTCTCTTCTTGGTCTGCAAACTCAAGCCATCAACCCTCCAGAAGAGAAGCTCAATGATATTATTACCCCATAACACAGGCAGCCAAGCTTAACCTCACCATCCATCCAAACATCTAACATCCCAGACATAGCATGGAACAGGTACCTTCCATCAAGAATTGACATGCCAAACTCCAAATCCCCACAGAATGTGAGGAAAAAAAACAAATAAATTTCAAAAAAAAATTGGAATAAACAATTACATATTTTATCCTGAAATTTAGAAATCTAACCATATACAGCATTATAGCAGGACAGTCCTATGACATTTTTTAATTGTTCTTGTTTTTGTGTATTCCCCCTTTTTTAAACAAATATTTACTTGAGAGACAGTCTAGCAGTAATTGATATGACATGACAAGCAGTTTGTATTTAGAAGACCAGAATGACAGGTATTCCAAACACGACCCTACACATTGCTATTCAGTGCAGTTGCTTAGTTCACAGGTATCAGCATACATAATTAGTCAGGGTGAGAATCCTACCAATTAGCTGCTAGTTTCAAAAACCTGCTGAAGATTCTCAGGATCGTTGCCTTAATCATCTTGTGCTTATAAATGTATGGTTTTGCCCCTGTCGTGTTTCCTAGCTTTTCTCCTTGCCCTCTCTTCGTTGTTTAATCCTTAAGTTCAGGTATTTATTTAATACCAAGTGCTCAGTAAACCCGTGATGTGTTTGAAATTATTTTCTACATTGCCTCATGAGCAATTATTCCAGGGAAAAAGACCAAAGATGAAACAAAAGATCCCTCCTACCTATAGGATTAGCAGCCAAGGGGAGATCAAGCTCAATTTCAGGGACACTTCAATAGTGTATCTGACACTCTCTGGTGTCTGAACAACCAGAGAGAAGTCATAATGAAAAAAAAGTATCTGAACAACCAGAGAAAAGTCATAATGGAAAAAAACCAAAACAAAAAGCAAACAAAACATTCCAATTATAAATATTCTCATGTTAGAAGGGAAACAAAAAAAATCTTCTGGTCCAAGGATAGATATAGCTTTGAAAAATTACTACATTTGGTGCTGATTACTACTAAAGAATGATCCTCTATGTTTTAAAATGGGTAAGCCAATTCACTGATAGAAAATATACCATTAAGTGAACTAATCAAGTGGAATCATTAAAATATTTCACCAAATGTGAATCACCATAAATACATGCATACAGAAAGAGTTCACAAAAAATGTCAAAAACCAAATAAAATTAATTTTGAAAACTGCATAAACATTTTTCATTGCTTGCCTTATTTTCTAATTTTCCTAGAATAATGTAGCATATATTTGATACCAGTTTAATTGAGAGTTTATCAAATAAGTTATTAAAGTGAAATCCTCTTATTCCTGAGAATTTAAATGGATACTGAGTTACCAGGCATTGAGTGCTTAATAAACTAGCCTCTATACTCCAAACTCTCCACACTTATCCCACTTTCCCTTATACTAAGCCAGGAAAATTAGTGCTGCAATATCCATTTTAAGACAAAAATATGGAGGATTTAAAACAGTACAAGAGTGAGGGTCCAAGCCTCAGTTTAACTTTGAAACTGCAGTTTCAACCTCATTTTTAAAAATTAATTTTATTGAGAAACAAACAGCAATGAGACAGTTTCAAAACAGGTTAGTGGGACAATTACAATAATTAATACATTGCATATTGTTGTCTTCACAGTGGTTATTCATAGTACAAGATGCAGACAGGCTATCCTGTCCAAACACTATTAGTACAAATCTTCTCACTGAGTTAAGAGAAAGTAGCTGTAGATCCATCCTACCGCCCCACTGCAAGCCGCTATAAAAAATACGACCCCTGGTAGCTTAAACAGTTGGAAGGTGGACACCAGGATGATGGCCATGTAGTACCATCATCCTTTCTCAAGGTTCTCAGTAAAACCAGCAGCTGTGCCAGTCCTGAGCCATTACCACAGCCAACAGGACATACCGGGACAAACATATTACATAGCCTTTAAGAAAATAAGCACATTTTACCTTCCGCTTTGTTGAAGATATTTCTATTACCATACAGACAGTTCTCTTCATTTTCTCTGTTTCTTGGTTCTCCCATTGGGAATATAAGCAGCTGTCTTCGAAACACCCACTAGTGCAGAGGTGTCCAAGCCATGTGGGGGAGCTCACCTGGAAGGCATGCATCCAGCTACGCGTGTAGGAGTTAACTTCTTGCTCTATTTTCTCCTGTGGAAGAATTAAATCTACTTTTATCTCTAGTGGTATTTTATCCTCTCACATTGTGCTGGATCGTTAGATTTATAGAACTGTACAGCAATGTCTCCTTTTGACCCTGCAATTTTCACATTTCTATATACTTTCACCTTCAGTACCAGACACAACAGCCATTTAGTATTGTTAGAACACATAGCTCCATGAAATGCGACAACTAATATGGAGAACTGGTTTTTTTAAAAATTGTATTGATTGAAGGGAACAAAAAGGAGTTGTACATACATATATAGTTTTAGTAGTACTCAATTTTCTGTAAGTAACCCCTCCCCCACCATCATTTCACAGTGCCTTTGGAAAGAATTTAAATCTGATACCAAATCACAGTATTAAATTTCTCAAGTCCCCAGATTCACCTTTAAATTCTTTTCATCCTTCTCCGCTGGGTTATGACTTTCATCCATGAGTTGCCCCACAGCTTCATGGTCCTAGAATCAAGAAAGTTCCTCTTCACGTTGGACTGATCTTTTGGCCCATAAAATGAAACCTGCCTGAATGTTCTTCCCTAATCATACCATTATGATTAGTTGGAAATGAGAAGAACTACCCTTCTTTTAGACAATAACAGAAACATTCTCTTTATAAGAACTAAAACCAAACAAAATGCAAGGGAAAAATGAGGAAACCTGCCTCAGGCCTGTGTCATAGATGGAAACATTGAAAAATAGGGTAGATGGCTTGTTGCAAAATAAATGGTCCATCAGTTTTGCATAAATATTTCTGAAGAATTGGTGGGAATAATTTTTAAATGCAATTTTGGCTTCATTTAGGCTCACTTACAGTGCTAAGATGTTTTATGGGTGTATGAAGCATTCATTTTGAGCCAATTGAGTGTTGTATTAGCGATGTATATATTGTTTACATATATACAATATATATAATGTATTAGTATTATATACATTGGGGAATATATATATAGGGATATATATATATAGGGATATATAATGGGATATGTATATATAAGGATTATATATAGGGATATATAATATATATAGGGTTATATATATTGGATATATATTGGTATATGTATATAGAAATATATATTGGGATATACATATTAGAATATATATATCTTCACCCTCTCTCTGATTATATATATATACATATATATATATATATGCATAGGTCTTTTCACAAATAGTTTAAGTTGCTTAAGAAGTAGTAACACAGTTTCAAAAATATACCTGATTTACGGCAACAAAAGGGGAAAAATTGAGATGTGGCTAATAAAGTGGAGAATAACCCAAAGCAATGCATTGTCTTGTTTTGTTTTCGCACTTATATTGGGTTGCTTTCAATTTGAGGAATGTATTTCAAATGAAACCCAAAGCCACACTGCAGACGTGACTCAGGAGGAAGCTGGCAGTTTTTCAGTTTCCTATTCTGACCCTGTTCAGCAGTATCTTCAACCACATCCACTCTGGAACAAGTCCGCCCTCTCTCTGATTAAGAATAACTGCCCACATATGAATCTTTCCTGGAGTAGGAAGTGGCTTTAATGCCTGGTTTTCAAAAGCCTTCCATGTTAGCAAAGTAAACAGCCAAGTTTATTGGATTAGTGAATTGAAATTAAGCAAATTAGTTCCCAGCGCTTAATGCTACCCACCCAACAAAGCAAGGATCAGTCTCCTTAATACTATAAGTAAAGCTAACAGTACTTACTACAACACAATTAATTTGGTGACGGGGAGAAAATTGTAAGTTCCTGGACTCTAAAGTTTTCTGTGAAAGGCAATATGCTTTGTTTTGTTTTGGTTTTATTTTTTACCTTTTTCTCCCTGGGCATTCAAGATTAGGAATTGGGAAAAATATCACTCTTAAGATTATGATAATAGTGATTTTAATGGTTTTCTGTTAGGTCTAGTGCCCAAATCACCAGTTCCATTTGTTTCTTTCCACCCATATTTTTGCTGTCAGCTAACAGGTATGCCCTACAAGAAATACTTCTCCTTCATGGAGTGTGTAATTCCATCCATAAAGAATCCCAGCTCCCTGCAGAAGCCTGGGGTTTACCAAGGGCCGAGATGCACTGATGACGCCTCAGATTGTACCCTCTCTCTTGATTGAAAGCAGAAGGACCCCCCTCCTGATTGGCTTCCTTACTTACGAACAGTGTCGATCCATTTCCTGTTCCCCTCTGTTAATTCATACCAGGACAGACACAGATCAGAATGAGGGACCCTGCATTTCGGCACCTCCTTGGAGCAGTGTTGATGGGAGTAAGTGTTTGCAGACTGTAGGTTCCTGTACAGGCTACCAGAGGATGACTTCTCATTTCTTAGTTAACCAGTTCCAGCCCAGAAAACCAGCCACTGTATGCTAGCATTGTCCAATATTGTTGTTTTTTCCTTCCTTTCCCCTTGAAGTATTGACCACCCAACCATGATCACTCCCAATTTAAAATGAAATATGGAGCGTCTCATCTGGGTTTCAAATGAGATGCAATTGTCCCTTTGTTCTGCTAAAATCAATCAGAATCTTGCACAAATGAGGGGTTTCAGGTTACCACAAGGAATGTTTCCAAGGGTGTTTGCTCTGAAATAAAAAATGTGATAATCATTACATGGAGAGCCAATAATTATAAGCATTTCCTCTTGGAATCACAGAGAAAACATACTAGAATCATATCAACCTCAAAAACAGAAAAAGATCATTGAGTTTCTGTCTGTTATATCAGGACACCTGGTTGGGGGCTATAGTCACACTCCTTTTGAGTGCTGCTGTGTTTTAACATCTTAGTAACCCTGATTGAATCTGCCACATTGTTTTCCTTAAAGTAATGCTGGGTTTGCCAGAACTTTTTTCTTAAAGTGAGGCACTTTAGTCGACACATAGCTGCAATTGTTCGTCATACACGCCATGGTGTATTTTACTGGTCGGTGCATTCTCAACTATAAGTAGCTCTTAATTCTACTGTAGTTCTATGGAAGGGTCAAGATTTGATAGAAAACCAGACTCTTGTGTCATTGCAGGCACCTTCCAAAATCATAAGATAGACATATTAGATCATATGATGTCTAGTTAAAAGGGGCATGGTTACTACTTCTACTTCAGAGAAACATGTTCCAAAACTTGGTAAATTATTATCCATTGTTTTTGTCTTTTCCACCAGTTCAAAGCAAATGCCCCAGCATGGCAGGCAGAGTATATGTGGTTGACTAAAAAAAAAAAAAAAAAAAAAAAATTCTAAGTTTGTTGTCACTGTCACTGCCGCATGCCTACAAGTGAGGGATATTATTAGAGATCCAGTAAAATTCCTAAGGAAAAGCTGCTTTTATATGAAGTTGAAATGCTCTAAAGCTCTTTTGGAATCTGCTTTCAGTTTTCACTCCCCAAACCTCTGTCCCTTTCACACTCAAGGGTTTCAGGAAGCAAACTAGAGCAGGCTCCAAGAACAGCAGAGGGCCACAGATGCCTGAGGAGCCATGACTTCCCCAGCTGTTTCCTGACTCTTTCTAAAGACTCTAGCTTGTGAATAAAATCTGTCACTGCCCTACAGGACTCTTCTCAGAGAAACTCAAGACATTGAATTTAAAAGTTACACCTTCTTCACATACTTGTACCCACACCGTGACTGCACATAGATGAGCCCCGTTAGAGGAAGGGTGTTGGCTCTGCCAGAACAACCGGGTATGCGAGGCCCAGAGCCCAACAGAGTCTGCCACAGAAGGGTGAGAAAAGGGAACTAGCGTTTTCCAACCATTTTTGGCTCTCAGGAGGCGAACTCATCACATCCTTCGGAAAAACTTACAAAGTAGGTGAGTTTATTTCCACTTTGAAAATATGACAATATGTAAGCGACTTTCCCCAGGCCTGATCTTAGTGGCATAGTTTCACATTCACTCAGTCCTACTTCAAAGATTGGCTGTACCCCTAAAGAAGCAACTGCTCAACACGTGCCATCTATAGATGTCCACAAGCAGAGGGGTGAAGATGACAGCCACTTGAGGCCGCTGTCTTAGACCTGAGGCACCTGAGGCTTGGAGGCTCATCTGAGGCTGACAGGGACCAGGGATAAGGAACCGGGTTGTGGTCACTTAGATGGTGCCACAGAGGACAAGCCCGGTTTTGATGTGGGGCCTATTAACTCCAAATATGATTACTTAACTGAATCTTGTTGCTTCACAAATTTCTGAACTACCACATACATGTGTACATTAGTTGATGTGTAATTTTTTTTATTGATGAGTTGATTTTTTTTCTCTTATGAATTCATTTTCTTTCTGAATTGTAATTTATAGTCAGCAAGAATTTCCATAATACTCTATAATTCTGAATTGAGACTTTTATTTTTGCATTTTTTTGTATTTTAGGGAAGGATCTACAGGGTGTTCAGGGTCTCACTACTACATCAGACTCATAGTGATCTACCTGTTTACAGCCTCCCAAGAGCTGGGATTACAGGCACGCGCCACCACGCCCAGTCTCAATTGCAGTCTCAGTGCACTCTGGAGGCCAGGCGGGCACAGCAGGCCTGGGATCAAATTCCTGGCTCCTGCCCCTGCTTGCAGGTGCTTTAATCTGCTGAGCTATTTGGCCGGCCCTAATATTATCTCATTTTATCCTCCAAAACAGATCGTGAGAATAACGATCCGTTAACAGGATAAACTTTAGAATTCCCTACTGTCTCTTGTGTGAATTTAAACGTCTTCTTTTAAATTGATAAAATAGTGTACAGACTGGTACAGGTAAGACAGGGAGTGAGAATGTCTAGGGTGTAGGAAATAGCAAATATAAGAATATCAGATCAAAAAAAAAAAAGAATATCAAATCGAGGAAGATATTTGCATCAGAATCTGTATATATGAGAACCAGGCTCCAGATGAATTCCTGGTGAATATCCAAGGTCAGTAAATTCATGGAAGGAGAACAGGGCACCTAATGGAGGAGATTAAATATGTTTCTGTAAGCAAGAGGCCTTTAGGTAGTCAAGAGAGAACTTTTACAGTAACATACCATAAAAACTATAGTACCCCCAAACCAAAAGATACACAGTGGCAGCTCATACGAAAAGTCCCCAGGGACCCCTTGTAAGCACACATGCCAAGCATGCTCTGCATTGTCTACCAGGGCTGCTAGGAGTTTTCAAAAGCTCATCCCTGTTCCAGTTTGTATTTCCACACCTGGCAAAGGCTCTGAAATGTGGGTTTTGCCTTAGAATGAAGGTTTACTGCATCTGTTGTTGTATTGTAATTTGAGGAATCTTTAATAGTTACCTAATAATAATTATCTTTTTATGGTTGGAGAAGGGGAGGCTCAGAATGTGGAAGAATCCCACATAAGAACATGTTGGCTTAGCAGTAGACTTCAGTCTTGAATCCAGTGCTCTTAGTGCCCTCACTTGTCAGCCTTCTAAAGCTTATTTTTTGCTTCATTCAGTTCCTTTAATGATGGATGATACTTCTATGAACTGAAATAACAGACTCATGGAATGCTTGAATAGAGGGAACCTCTGAGATAATATCTCAGATCTCTGTAATTTACCAATAGGAACCTGATGTCTCCCACTTACCACAGCCACTTAAGAAGGGTAGACCACAGACTCCAAATTCAAACACTTCTTGGGCTGGGTAGATAGCTTGGGTATCACATGCCATGCTCTGGAACGCTGGGCATGCCATACCAGCCACCAAAACCGAGCATGGTGGTACAGACCTGTAATGCCAGCACTGGGGAGGCTGAGACAGGAGAATCACTACAGGCCTGAGCTTCATAGAGAGACCCTGTACCAAATAAATAAATGAATAAATAAATAGAATTTTTTGAAAAACACTTCTACAAAATAAGAAGAAAGGATGAAATAACCACATTTTTCATGTATGAGAAGCAGTTCTCTTCTTCACTTTTATGTGCATGTCCCACCACCCCAACTCTTCATTCCGTAGTCTGGGTTTGATGCACTCAGTCATTTAACATAACCATGCTTTTAAAAGGCCAGCTGGGAATGCAGGTTGAGATCGAGTGAAGATGACCTGCACACTAAGAATCAGAGCTGGTGATTGGGGCACAAAGGGGGCTGTTGTCTACATTGGGTGGGCTGCAGGTAACTTCTGGGTTTAAGGCTCAGGCCATGGCACATACCAGGGGAAGATGCTCTTGTGTATCAGAGCTCTGCTTTATGCTGTTACACAAAGTGTTGGTAGGGAAGCAAAATGATCAATATGGCCACTCTGGCTACCTTAAATCTGAACCCAAGCAACGATGTCCTGTGCTTTGCAGGAATGGGGAAGTGGCTAGTGCTCAGAACTGCCTCCCTTTAGGCTACATCCACCTTTTGTCCAAATTCATCACCTCAATACATTAAGATTTATTTTTCTTATATCACAGTCAAAGTTATTATAGGATGGGTTCTTGCTGAAGAGGTTAAAGAGAGAAAGTCTGAGATTTCTGGGGTCTGATCGCATTACTAACCCCAGCTAGGTGTTTCCTGTGTGTTCTGTTTCCCATCTGTCTTCACATTTCTTCCATCAGGTGGTGCCATCACACTGAATCTGCAGATGATGACATTGGCTTTCCCAGGGCTAGATTACTTTGTCCCAAATCCCACCATTGAAATAGACAGAGCTCTGTTTGAGGCCAACTTTTTCAAAATCTAGGTCATCACTTTCCCCTACAGTGAAGATAGGTGGACAAATGGGATGACAAACTAGTGTGGCCCATCTATTTGGCTCTCGCAGTCTCTGCCTTCCACTCTTCATTTCTTGTTTGGCTTTTGACTAGCAGATCCCATCAAGAAGACCCTTCTGGCTGCCTAGATGGAGGTTATTCTACTGCTATGCTTCCAAACTGGGTATCTGGACTTTGGTCTATACTGTCTATAGTTGTCCCAATCACCTAGCTTAAATGACCTCTCTCCTCCTCCCCTCTGTCCATATTTGGCTGACAACTGAAGTGGCCTATTTGATTATATGGCAAAAAGACTGAGACAGCTCAATCACTGAGGTGGGTGGGTATCCCTGGATCATGAAATTTATGGGGAAGTCAGAGGCCTGCAGCCATTCTGGTGGGCGGGCTTGACACACAGGACACAGTAGACCATTATATAAACATCTTGAGTAGGAGATACCAGCTCTCTACTACACCATGTGTAATCGGGTATTGACACCTGCCTTGTTTCACTGGCCCATGAATAAATGAGATAATGGTTATAAGATGCATAGCTTGGCCAGTAGGAGCTCAGTAAGTGTTAAAATCTCAACCTCCAGGAGACAGAGTTAGCACCTCAATTCATGAGCAAAAACAGTCATTTTCCCGAAGTCATAAAGATGACCCACACCACTTGTTCCATGTTTTATTTTCTTCCTGGATTTCCCTCAAGGCATCCATATCTGACACAAAGTAGATGCACAAGTTCTTTTTGTTCCACAGGGGCTTTGCAAACAGTTGCTGTTGAAGCAGGTCCCGGGCCTGGGTTTCTCCTGTGGTCTTCAGACTATCCATATTACAATAGAAAATTCACTTGTGAGACTGAAGCTGACCAAGTCTCAAGCTGGTTCCCCCATTTATATCCAGCCCTGTGCCATTTACTAAAAGTGATACAAGTGGGCAGAAGTCAGGTGAGACCTGCTTCTCAGAAGTAACCAAAGATGCCCACACACCTCTGTGTGTCACTCAGTCCATTCTTCCTGGAAATGCCAAATGCAGGCTGGTGTGGGGCTGGGCCTTGTAGGGATACCCAAATATTTTCTTGGAAAGTAATCTCAGTTTATTAGAGTTCCTTGTCTCAATTCAGAGTATAGATTTTTGAATGCATTTGCTGACAGATTGACCTGGACTATGTTTTCCTCTTATTCAGGGAGTGACCGATCTTTATCAAAAGGATTTGTTGACTGACGGGCTTTCACAGGTCTAATGTGCTGTTTGATACTTTTAAAAGACATATGCCCCTTTGTATAATGAAATTATCTGATAAAAGAGGGAACGAAGCTCAGGTTTTCAGAAGCATCTCAGCTCCTGGCTGCTCTGGTGACTGCCTGGGAATTTTGTTTTTATTTGCCTGGGATGGAAACCTTACAACCCTTGCTCATATTGTTTTCGAATATTCGAGTTTTTAGGCTATATACTGTGCTTCTCAGCCTAAGGGCCTGAGCTAGACCAAGATTGTGTTTCCCTCAGGTAAGTACTTCCAGACACCCTATCCCCTCTGTCTTTGCAGCCCTCCTCTCCTCATTACTGTACGGTGTAACACTAGATGCGCATTATATTCCACATAAAAAGCCATTTCTGTAGCATCTTGTCATCGTCTCTTGGACGCCGCTTTGAAGCCGTGTTGAGTTCTGAACTCAGAGCCCGACAGCAATGGCTCAAGTGCACCGCGCCGTATTATTTACCCAGATGGGGTTAATTGTTAGATAAAAGAATGGTCCCTTTCAGCGTACTGTTTGCAATCGCTCTCACACTGGTTATGGAAGACAGGGAAGTCTATGATAAATATCAAACTTTCTAATCAGAAACGAGTCCAGTTGTATTTGAAATCTTGAACTTAATCCAGAATCAGGAAATGTAGCCACTTGTGTTACTGTTGCTGAAAGAAGAAAATGACCTTTTTTATTGTAGCTAACATTCACTATTGTGCTTGAGAGCTACAGGGAAGGGGGTAGGTAAATGCGAAAGCTTAAGCCAACTTCTCCTTTTAACACGGAGGGTACAACTTATGCACACAGAACCATCATCCCCTTAGATTTCTGAGACATTTTTTGCTGCAGTGAAGCCTGCTCTGAATCTTAAAAAAATTTTTTTCCTAAGTTTATAGCAGAGCGCTTCTGGTTTCCAGTTTCCGTGTGGTTAAATGGCTAATACCAGCTCTTTTCCTCATTGACTGGGTACACTGGAGGGGTAGCTTGCAAAGAGTAATTTTCGCAAATCATAAGTGTTGGGCTTGATACAATTTTTATATATATATAAATTATAATATATATATATATTAATATGCCTGACTATATGTCCATTTTACCTCTGCCTTTTAGTACCTGGAAATTTCTCAAGTCTTTTTCAGTCAAATATTGCCAAAGTAACCTTTCCAAATTTCTGTCATCTATCAATCACTTTTGTCCACTTTTGAATTTTATACAAATGGACTTATATAATACATAGTCTTTTGTGACTGATTTCTTTATTACTTGGAGTGACCATTTTGAGTTTTACTACTGTGGTTGGATCTATTATACCATTCTTTTAAAAAATGTATTTTTTCTTAAAATGTTCTCTGAAAAAAAATAAAACAAAAATGTTCTCTGAAAGTAACACCAAAGTAAAAAGCAATTAAAAAATGCTTATATAGCTGTTTATGTTGTTGGTCTTGCTGTGCTAATACTAAAGATAGGGTGATGGGGTTGGAAGTGTTGATCTCTAGTATTCAGACTGATTATTTTTCAGTTAAGTCATATTTATGAGAAAATAAGACATTATGGGCAAGACTGTCACAGATATTTACTACTATCTTAGTCTGAGTTTCATTGCAGTTGAAAAATTTGCACTAAAGTTTAGATTAATTCTTTCAATCATTAATTCCTCACACATTTGTGTATTTGATGAGTATTTGCTGAGCCTCTGCTGCCATTCAAGGATTATTCTAAGCTCTGTGCAAAGTAATCCCAGGAGTACTCACAGGAGATAGGATCCCTATTCTTGACTTTATATTCTCATTGGGGTGGTAGGCAATAACACTAATTATGTAAGTTAATGAATAAAAATCATTTCAAGTCAGAGGTGGTGATACATGCTTGTAATTCCCATACTCTAGGAGGCTGAGTAAGAAAGATCTCAAGCTTGAGGTCAATCTGAGCAACTTAGTAGGTTAGGAAGTCCTTGTCTGAAAATAAGATAAATTTTTAAAAAGGCTAGAAATGTAGCTCAGTGGAAAGGTCTGGGGTTTGATTCCTACTACTGAAAAAAACAAATAATTTCAGATGGTGATTGATGCTAAGAAACTAATAAAAACAGTAATGCAGAAAAGAGTGATAATGGAATTGGGGTTATTTAGCTATGGTGCTATTTAGGTAGTATGCTTTGAAAAGAGTATATCTGACCAGAGAATAGAGAGAGACAGTTGGCCATGTGCTAAGCTAGGGAAAGGAAAATTCTAGACCAAGAACTAGTAAGTTCTCAGGCCAGATGTGGAAGTAGGCTGGTCTGATTTAAGGACAGATGGGTGGTCAGTGAGACTAGATCCTAGAGGAAGGTGGAGACACTGGCAGAACTCAAGGCAGAGAAGTAGACAGTGGGGTCTTCTAGATGCTTGCAGGGAATATAGCACCTTTCAGTCTCAAATGTGATGAGATGTGATAGACTGATTTTAAACAAAGACAGTGACATGATTTGATTGTATGTGAAAGTTCATTCTGGCTGCTCTGTGGAGAATGGATGGCAGAGTGAAAAGAAAGAAAACAGAGTGACCCATTAGAAGTCTCTTATTGAAAGATGAATTAGACTTAGGCATGGACAAAGGCAATGATGAGGAGAGACACGGTAAGATGAGGGTTACTTTGGTGAGTAGTAAAGCCAGGAGGACTCAATAATGAATTAGATGTAGGGTAGGAGATGTGGCTACCTTTCACTTGATGGCTTTAGTAAGTAGGTAAAAACTGGAGCCATTAAATGTAATGGAGAAAACTGGAGTAATAGTAATGTGGGATGGAATACTCCAGGACTCCGTTTTGGCTATGTTAAAGTAAATCTATTCATATTAACTTTATCAATGGAAGTGTTAAGGAAAAAATTGAATAAAGTCATCTGGAAGTCAGGAAAGAAGGCATGCCTGGAGATCAAAATTTTTGGATCTATTAACATAAAGTCAGTACTAAAAGCTCTGTGATAGGATAGGCTGGCTTAGGCAGACTTTATGATAAAATGGGTCATAGTATAAGCTCTTCTCTTCTTCCCTTCCTCCTCATCATTATCATGAGAATTATCATAAACATTATCATCATTTATTTAAAATACAATGTTCTGGTCACAATTATGCTAGGCTCAATAAAAATACAAGAGGGGCTGGCAAGATAGCTCAGTGGACTAAAACACCTGCTTAGGCAAGCTTAGGCAAATGCAGGGGCCAAGGTTCAATCATCGGCACCACATGCCACCAGCCCCACCTCCAGAGTAGGCTGAGCTGGCCATAGTCTGGGCATAGTGGCACATGCCTATAATCCCAGCACTGGAGAAACTGAAAGCAGGAGAACCACCATGAGTCCAAGCTGTGTAATGAGACCCTGCAACAATCAAATACATTAAAAAAGAAAAAAATATATGAGAGAAAATATGAATCCCTGCTGTATAGAAGAAAGCAGAGACACAAAAAGTCGGGACAATTTAATGCTATGATAATGGTTAGATTAATTAGTAATGAAAGCAACAGAGTTGGAAGGTCAAGTGGCTTTGAAATAGAGATAACATTTGAATATTTTAGTTGTTGTTTGGATCCAGAATAGTGTGCTTCATGGGTAAGATTTTTCCAAGCAAAGAAAAAGATTTACAAAAATGGTAGATGAAAGATGCCAAGGAGAGACACTGAAGCTGACATTCTTTTTGAATGAATTTGATATAGAGTGACGTGGCAGTGTGCAGATTGTCAAGGCCTGTGGATACTATGCTGAAAATGTTGACACTCCTTCTTGAAGCTACTGCAAAAGGAACAAGTGGATGGATAAGAACAAGTGAGAGGACAGAATGGCCATGACCCAGTGTGGCTCTTAATGTTCTCAGGGGGAAGATGGGAGAAGATAAAGAAATAAAGACAAGAGATGAAAGCTGAGGTCAGGCACAGCCCTCCTTCCTGATGGGAGAAGAGGGACTGAACAACTACCATAGGGATATTTATTTACACATTTGACATAGACACAAGGTTGCCTGCGTACTACTGACTAGAATTGTACTCTAGAAGCAGGGACCTAAGTAGCTTGATGAATTTAGGCACTTTGGCCTGGCCTTGCCCCCACACATGTGACCAGTGAACAAGATCTGAAGCTGGAGAGAATTCAAATCTTGCTTCTGCTACTTATTAAGCTTGGTGACAATGGAATGAGCTTTGGTTTCCATATCTGTAAAATGGACAAACCAATAAATATAAGGCAAGTTTTTTGTGAGTATTGAAGATAATAAGTACAAAATACTTTCACCTAGTGGGAAAAAGTAAGTGGAAGTGGCTATTTTAGCTATTATTGTTACTCACTTAATAACCACAGTTTTTTAAGAAGTGGGAAGACTAGAGAATGGCAAGATTAGAATTTTATTGTATTAATAATAAAATTGTAGACCTTAGAATTGGGGAAGCAGAGGACAAAATTGAAATGGTTTTCTAAATAATGAGTCAAATTAAAAGGGCTAGAAAAGGAAAGGCAGTGTTGTAGGGCTTTTGGAGGTGACTAGATAATGGCACTGCTAAGCTCATCAGTAGAAGAGTCTATCGTTGAGTTCACAGTTGACTGCTCTTCAGAGGTAGGAATAAGTTGGAAGAGGAAGATTACTTATGTGTGTCCTAGAAGGTTACATAGTTATAGTCTCCCTCTTCCTCTTCCTCTTCCTCTTCCTCCTCCTCCTCCTCTCTCTCTCTCTCTCTCTCTCTCTCTCTCTCTCTCTCTCTCTTTCCCTAATCTTCGCTCCCTCTTTCCCTTTTCTTCCTGACTACCATGGCATGAGTTTTCTTCCATCAGAGCCTTCTCCCATGTGGCTTCTGCATTGGAGTTGGCCATCCATGGACTAAACCCACTGAAACTGTGAACCAATATAAATTCTTCTCCTTCAAGTAGAGGGTGTTGGATATTTTGTTTCACCAGCAGAAAAGTGTCAAGTGCAGATGTTGGTAACACAAGTAGGATTCTTCCTGTGATTGTACCTTACCATATTGTTCAGAAGCCTTTGGAACAGATTTGTGGAAAGACTTTGGAAAAGTTTGGAGATACAGGGCAAAAAAGCCCTGGGATATCGTAATAAGTGCTTGATTTGCAGTACTGGTTAGAACTGAGAAGACCAGAATTTAGGCAGCAAAGGCCAGGGTCAGAAGATCTCAGTTGGGAATGACTGTGTTGGTATTTGGATGAGATGTCATGCGTTATACTCTGGCAAAAAGACATGCTGGTACTGTCTGGGACTTTGCAAGTGTCTGAAAATAAAAGTAGTAGGCTTATTAATCTGGTATAGGACATTTTAATGTGACTTAGCATTCAGGATGTGGAATGCTGAATCGCCAGACTTACAGGAAGAACCAGGAACAAAATGTGAGGCTTGGCTAGATGGGACTATCTGAAAACCTGAGGTAAAGGAAGGCATGTTTACTGAAAAGATTAACATTAAAAAGATGCCAAGTACTTTATTTTAGGGGCAAGAAGAAAGGTGACTTAAGGGTATATAAAAAGCAGCAAGATCCCACCCATCACAGGCTCAAGGATACAAAATTTTAAACCTATTATATGCAAAGAGATTCCCTAGGATTCCTGCTCATTTGGGGCATATAAGAAAATGTTTCCCAGAGTTTAGCTGTCTAGGAACTCAAAGCCTGCTGCAGCCATGGACTAAAGGGGCCCAGACTACTGCTCCTGCTGTTGTCAGACCCCGTCATCATCTATGTGGTACTGGTTTCTAAGCTACACAATGCAGGTTTCAGGAGGCTTCTTCTAAGATTTTGTAGGAAAGACTGGAAGGTCAGGAAAAAATTCTCCAAGTGAGGCCACATGGGCTATATGATAAGGAGGAAGTTGCATAGGCCTTTTGGAGCCCAGATCTCACCACAACCAGCCATGGGTGCTGGACATTGAGCTATGTGATGTAATGTGTGCTATGCTGGGTTTCAGTCTTTCTTTGGTCTGATTTTTTCTATTTCCCCATCCATTTTGGAATGGAAATGTTTACCCTGTGTCATTGTATGTTGGAAATTTTTAGCATTACTTAATATTTTTCTGGGGCTCAAAGCTGAGATTTCGCCTTGAATCTCAGAGGAGACTTTTGAATTTGGACTTCTCTTTGTCAGCAGTGTTGGAACTGTTAAGACTTTGGCAGCTGTTAAAGGTAAACTCAATGCATCTTGCATAATGAGGTGAACATGAGCCTTTTGGGGCCTGGGAACAGAATATTATGGTTTAGACCTAACATGTTCCCCCAAAGTCTTGTGTTCAGAGATGGGAATTTTGGAAAGTGATTTTTTTCATGGGAACACTATACTCATCAGTGGATTAATCCATTGATAAGTATATAGCTGACTGAAGTATTTGAGGTAGGGCTTGAAGAAAATAGGTGCTACTCAGGGCATGGTATATGTGTATGTTCTCATCCACAGCTCTTACCCTCTTTCTTTTTGTTTCCTGGCCACCATGACATGGGCAGATTTTGTTTACCAGAACTTTCTGCCTTGCAGCTGACCAACAATCAATTAAACCCATTGAAACTGTGAGCCAAAATAAACCTGTCCTTTTTTAAGTTCCAGATGTTGGATATTTTGTTCCAATGACTGGTATGGACAGGAATCTCAGAAGACTCTCAGATTTCAGGGGTAAGCTATTGATAGATAGTGGGGTAGAGTTTTGAAACTGGAATATTGGAAGATAAGTATCTTTTGTGCTGAAAGAATAGGTTGTTATTTATGTGGATTATTTTACATGTATGAAGCTTACTTTATGAATGTGGAACACAACAGATATACTTTAGGTATAGATGTATAAGGATAAATTGGACAAGTAAGACTGGATTTAGTCAGAAGAAAAAAGGGATGCATTATAGAACACTGGAGAATATTTAAATGTAAGGGTGAAGCATAAATGTCAGGGATGAAGATTAAGGGGAAGTAGAGGCACACAAGGAGACCCAGAAGGGCAGCTCTGAGCTGTATTCCTCATCTTGCTTACACACCGGGATGCTCATGCATGCTGGGACTCCAGTAATTTTTACCTCTCAGAGGCAGGAAAGAAATATGCCCTCCCTTCTTTCCTGGATGCATGACTTGCTCCATTTTCAGAAAGAAAAGGTTTTAACCTTGACGAAAATCAGAAAGAAAGCAACCAGAACTCTTACAGCTTCCCTGTAAGTGTTACGATTTGGTGCCACTCACCCATGCTGTGTCTCTTACTAGAAATTTTAGTAAAAGGTGTATGATCTGAAGAGAAACCAGAGTATAGACCAAAGAATCTTAGAACTCAGGGCTGAGGGGAACTTTATGGATGGTCTAACTGAGCTCCCAACTTCTTTACATGAAAAGTGAGAAAAAGGAGCCTTAATCGATATTTAATTAAACACAATTGAAGCACTTTTCTCTACTCAGCAAAGTTTATGTACTTAGTCATTTGGTAGTCATGGTTTAAGGTGATAGCTTGCTCTGGAGATAACATTTCATTCATTCTCAAATTCTGTCAAACCAAAATCTAATGATAGAAATACAGACCCCAGAAACTGGGGTATATATCACAGAAGCATATTATAATTACCAAGGTTCATCATTACAGAAATATTGTCTTGCAAATGTTTGTTGTGTTGGTGAATAAGTGGAAGGAAAATTAATGTGTGATTTTGCTGTTGTTCCTTCTGAGATACAGATAATCAAAGGAGACCAGTCTGTACAATATTGAAGAATATTTTAATAGGTGCATTAATAAATATCAGGCTGGAAAGTGAGCCAAAGGCTAGGAGTAATAATCTTAAACTGTCTCATAGATTAGCATAATTATTTCTAGGCAATTGTGGACAGTAGTTTTCTTGTCTATGTGCCCACCTCATATCTACTTTCCCATTATTCTTTAGAAACAGATCCCCAGTCTTTAGCTGGGCACTGTCCTACACAGCCAAAAGATCCATTTCCCAAGCCCTCTGTAATATAATGGATTGTGATGGTTAATCCTGATTGTCAACTTGATTGGATCAAGAGACACCTAGGAAATGAGTAAAGTACACTTCTTTGTGTGTCTGGGAGGTGTTTCTATGCAGAATCCCTATGTGGGGCAACAAACCATGAGGAAAAACTTCCCTGAATGTTGGAGACACCATCCCTTTTCAGTAGGGTTGGGATTTGGATGGAAAACAGACAGAAGGAAGAAATCTGTTAGGACAGATTCTCCCTTTCTCTGCTTCCTGGTCTCCACTGAAGTGAGCACCTTCCCTCTGCCATACCCTTCCACCATGGTATTTCTGCCTCAGCACAGGCCTAAATGCAACAAAGCCCACAGATCATGGGCAGAAACATAGGAATCCATGAGCCAAGAAAGTCTTTCCTTTTTCTTCTTTTTTTTTGAAAAATATGTTTTGTACAGGGTCTCACCATGCAGCTCGAACCTGTAGTGATCTTCCTGTTTTCAGCCTTTCCAGCTCTGTGATTACAGGTGTGCACCACCAGGCCCAATCTTGGTGACCAGCTCAGCACACCTGGGGGCAGGGCCAGCACGGCATGTGGTACTAGGGATTAAGCTCCAGTCCCTGCACTTGCCTAAGCAGGCACTTAGTCTGCTGAGGTATCATGCCGGCCCAATCTTTCCTTCTTGAACATGATTTTCTTTGTTAGTTTGTCACAGTGATGAGAAACTAGTACATGGCTATAAATAGAAACACAGGAGTCTTAACAGGAAAGGTGTTTTCTTTCTCCATAAAACAGCCTTGAACATGCCTTCTTAGTACCTGAAAATGAGTACTCATACCAGTTCTGGACTTCACTGCTAAACTTCTCTTACATGAGAGAAAACAACAACAACAACGATAAAACTTCCATTGAGCTTAAGCCACCTTGTTTGTTCTGCTAATGCATCCTAACTTATTCTTTACTGATGATCTTATTTTCATTTCATTTTTAATTCTTACAAGAGCACAAACTATGGGTGGTTCTAATTTCAAAAATATGACAAAATTAACATTTGTTATAATTACAAGATTGTCACTTTAAAAAGATTATCTTAAATTTATAGAGTGCTTTAAACTTCCCAAAAGCACTTCTTATGTTATTCTTAAAATGTGCATTTATTTTCAAGCCAAGTTCTTTACAGCTAGACTTTTAATACATAATCAGTGCATAATCATGTTATTGTGATGACTTCCAGTGTAGCCGCTTACTACGTGTATCCTAGACAATGACTCTTAATGCCTGTGTCTTTCTTTACCTCATTAACTGGTAGTAGATGTTGACTTTTTTTTAACTTATAGATAGTATAAGAGCAAATAAAAAGAGATAATATAATGTAGTGGTTAAAAATATTAATCCCAAATTACTGCAAACAGCCACATCACTATCAATAAATTACTTTTCTGTGCCTTGATTTTCTAGTCTGTGAAGTGAAGAAAAAGCACACCAGCAGATGAAAACTCATTTTGGTTTTTTGCATTTCTGCATCCTTCGTACACCCCCAGGACATGCCAGAATCTCAGACACAGACTACTATTTAGGATTGAGTCAACCTATAAAGACCATGCAGTGAGGCAACTAGCACCGTGCTTGGAGTATGGTACACGCGTAGCCAACGCAAGTTTCTTTACTCTGTCATTGGAACTTCTTGGACAGTACTGTAATAATCATCCAGTAATGTACAAAGTCATGGTGAGCTACAGTGAAATCCTCAGCAAGCAATTGGATTTAATCATCATTTGCACATCTCTAATGCTGGCTTTGGCAAGAGGAAAAAAATCTGCTTGAGAAAGAAAGAAAAAATATTGGCAGTGCTATGTGCACTACAAGAGTCCACAAATATGCACTTGGCAGAGGCCTGGTTGTCCAGACAGATCACAAACCACTAGGCAACACACCTGCTAGACAACAGGGAATGCTATTACTGTTATAAAGGTATGATTTATGAGTCATCTATACCTCAGGCAAAGACTGCTTGTAGCAGACTACTGGCCAGTCTGGTCATTGACCCTCAAACTGGGGAAATGACAGTATTGATTCAAGAGACAGCAGAGTGGGCTTTGGAATTAAACAGAACACTTGACCCTGTGGTCTATGGGAGGCTCAGCCCCAAGACAGGAAGGGATGCTGCATTAGAGCTACTTATCCAGATGTTGCAAATAGTTAATGAGACAGAAAAAAACAGAACAAGTGCAGGTGTGTTGGTCTCTGAAGGAGCGGCTGCTTTGGCCCTTCTAACAGCATGGATGATTTTAAGCAGTGTCTTCTCTGAAAGACATGAGGAAAAGAGAAATGATGTGATTAGAGGTGGTCTTAGAAAGAGCAGTTTGGCTCATATCCTCAAATTATTCCCAGTATCTGCTAAGTGGTTCTTAAAGGGCTCTGTCATTTAATATTGCCCCTTCATGGATAAACCAAATTTGGATTTGAGTCCCAGTACAACTTTTAACTCCCACAGTGCAGTGTCTTCAAGATTTACAAGTTATTTCATAGGTCTTTAGACTTGTGCTGACCAAATAGGGATTAGTGGGGCAGTGGCCTAATTCAGAGCATTGGTGAAGCCATCTGTGTCATGGAGATGATAGGAAAGGGTTGATAGGGGGAGGTTTGTATCAGAGTCACAATACCAAAAACACATTGATTTTATGTGAGGTGACCAAAATGCTCTGATAATCATATTAGAAGCTTTTTGAAAATAGAATTTTCATCTCCTCCTCCTCCATTACTACAACTAACACCATCACCATCTTCTATGTGACAGACAGCTAGATGACTTACAATTATCTCACAGGAATCCTCATGAGCAGTATAGATACTGTATATTCATTTTCATAGAAGAGTGAACTGGGGCTCAAAGGGACTAACCTGAATAAGTCAAGGTCATATCATCAGTAAGTGACAGAGCCAGAATTCAAGTCCAAATGCCACCCACATATAGCTGTCGGTGGTTTTCTTTATTACCCAATTGCTTCTCATGATTTAATTTTAAAAAAAGCAATAAAATAAAATTCTTTTGCTTGCACTCTGCTCTCTGGTTTGGTAGATATTTAATGTGGCTAATGCAAGGAAGTAATTTTTTAATATTATTTAATGTTAATAAGTTTAAATTTAAATAGTATGTGTGGCTACCTTAGCCAGCCCAGCTCTGGAGCTCAGAGAAGATAGTTCTTTTATCACTGTGTCTAGTGTCCCTTGAGTGCTTGGCTAGATCAACGCTGCTGAACTTTCTCTACTTTCAAATTTCTAGATTGTTTAATATAGTCAGTAAACAATATCACCATCATTTCATTATTTCAGTAATTCCTTTGTGGCCGGACAATAATAAATAAGTTATGCTTCTTATGATGTTTCCTTCTTTCATAATGATTCACCCATCCTGTTTCTTTGCTTTGAATCCCCTCCTTTCTTTGTACATATCTGCTGTAGTACCTGTACACCTTATGATATTAATTCTTATGGTCTTAAAAAGATAGTATCAGGGAAATTTGGAAAACATATGATGGCGCACTAAAATATGAAATTGCTGATTTCATAAACAATGGTGTTTTCATAGTGATTTATAACTTTGTCACTTCCACATTCTTTAAAATATTTAGTATCATTCATTACATTCTCTATCAATTCCTATATTCATCAACATATTTTTAACATTTGTTTCAATGTTCTCTTCCTATCTATGTTTTTTTTTTTTTTTTTACTATGGGGCTATTTCAAATACTGAAGGAAAAACTCCAACTCTGCATCATGCCAATTAAAATAAGTAAATGAATCTACAAACAAAATGACTAATAGGCTCATTAAAGAAAAGAAGAAATGTTAAGATCGGATATTGGAATAAATCCCTCTGAGCTTGCTTTGGTAGGCAGCACTAAAATAATATTTACTGTAGAGAACAAATTATACAGACAAAGTCTATGTTGTCCCAGTAGGCAAACCGACACAGAGAGACAATTCTGAGTCAGCCACACATGGGAGGGATCACTTCTCCTGATTCAGCTGCCCAAGCACCTGGATGGATTGGTGCCAGGGCTCCGGTGTCCCTGGAAGCCCCAAGCCCACAGAGCCTCCGCTTCTTTGTTGTTAGCCGCTGAGCTCTTCTGTGCATTGACTATGCTGTAAATTGTGGGGGTTTTTAATTTTGTCTTTCAAATCTATAGAGGCAGAGGATGCTCCTTTTACCTACTGCTCAGATTTTGACTTTGTCCCATTTCCTACACTTCAGGGCATCCATTCCAAATGATTTTCATTGAATTCAGTATTATGAGTATGAAAAGTCCTTGTGTGCATGATCTCATGTGGATCCCCCAAAACTTGTCAAAGATGTACAGTTCTATTAATTTGCAGGGAAGAAAACAGGAGGCAAAATACCTTGCATTTGTTTATTTAATTATGTATTTTGTGCCTGTATACACCAATCACGGAAATTCACTACCCGCCCTATGTTTTCTTTTGTGATGTACAGAATCATTCTGAGAGATAGCTCCCTTTATTTTAAAAACTGACACTAAGGTAATTTATATAGCATCCATAGTTATCAACCATAATAAACTAGAATCTAGAATTCCAGTATTCATTCAAGCCATATCTATTTAATGCCAAAGGCCATAATCTGTTTATGTTTCTAGATATACAGCATAAGAGACACAGTTGCATTTTTTAATCCATTCCTTTACTTAAATAAATATCATGTCTAGAACTTCTCAGCAGAAAAAATGGGGCTTCTCTATGACTATCTAGCAACATTCTGATGTTATTCTGTAATAATTCTGGTAAGCAATTACTTCATTGTAGTTATGGTATTTCAATTAAATTCAGTATTTCAATAAACATTAGGCCACTATTTCCAGTGTGGAAACTCAAAGAATCAAATTGGGGCTAAGAATGGTGTCAGAATCCATTATTTGAGATTACATGGCTCGAATCATGCTAAATAAATGTTAAAGTCAACTGTGTCCTCCGGAATGTTCAGAAGGTCTTCCAACTGGTGATACAGAGCAGAAGTTTGTGCCAACCTCGGGGAACAGCTAGATGTAGATAACAAACTTAGCCATCAGTCTATCCTTCATAGTAAGTGGCAACTTCATCCTTTCCCTGCTCTCCTTTACCCTAATCCTCTCACCTCTGACCACTGCGAGAATCCTAGACACTGGTATGTCCCTAAGCTGCATGCCCAGGACCTCTGAATCTTTCAGGCTTTTTGCAAACCTTCCTCTTAACCTATGCTTTTCTGATCAAAAGCTCCTAACACAAAATCTTCAAGTCACACAACTCCAGCACACACTAACCACTTTGACCTTTGTTAACAGAACGATGTCCTTTTATCTGCTTTGTGTTTTGGGACACTTTGTGAGATTTCATTTGAAAGAAAGAACTGTCCGAAGGTGTTAGACTTCTGCATTGTGTATAAACATGTGCTTGTGGCCCCAAAGTCCTCACTTATCATAAGCCTTTCTCACGACCAATAATTGTGAAACAGTCATAAGACTTATTCCTGTGGCTCATGGGGACCAATTGTTGTGTTTCAAGCTATATCTAACCACATTTTATCTCATTATTCTCAGCATAGGGGCTGTGTCCAGCAGTAAGGCAAGTCCTTCCTGGTCAATAGGCTACCTTGGTTAGGCCCACGTCAGAGCCTTTGCTAGGCCAGGGCCTCCTCACCTTGTGTATCTGCTCTAGTGCCAACTTCATCCTTTCCTTCATGGTCAAGGTTCTACCCCCACTAGTTCAAATTCCCTAAGCATTAACTGGGGATTTTGTGTCTCTGGTATCCACTCCATTTTGAACATCTGAGACCAGAGATTGTTATATGCTATAAACGGTGGAACAATAGGAAAGGAAAGTTTCTAAACTAGGCCATTATTGGCAAGATAGGCTTTTAAAACAAGTCCATGTGAGGCTGTATGAACCTCCATTGCCAGCATCCTTGTCTGCCCACTTATAGACAAAGGCTCATAGCTCACTCCTGGTCTTATCCTAAACATCTTGCCTGAGGGTGGTATGTGGATATTCAATGTATGTTTGTAGGTCAAGTAAGCAGAGTAATGGGCAAGGAGATGGATAGAGGGCAGACAGACCATTTATGAATAGATAAAGACAATATAGCACAATGGTGAAGTGTGTGGGCTCTACAGCCAGGTTACTTAGGCTCAGGTCCTCGCTGCACTCATCATTAGCTGTGTGCCTTTGGAAGATTAATTAATTTTAGCTCCATTAATACATCTTAAAACAAGAATAATAATGTCAATGTCATGAAGCCTGTGACAATAACCTCTGCCTGATAAATTATTGTTATTATTATGGATAGACAATATCTTAAGGCAATGGGCATGTGCAAAGCAAAAATATTTTTTAAAGACTTTATGGAATGACTTAGGAATATCAGAAGCAGTCTCAAACCAATGTCAAAGAAAAATAACAAAGTGTCCTCAGTACCAGGAAATGCATGTAGCATTCTTCACAGGTAGAATGGAAATGCCGGGGTAGGGGTATTATGGGAGAGAGTACATTACATTGCTCCTATTTATATGCCAAACTTCTATGCAAGGAGCCAGGAACACACTCATTAAATGGGCCAGTGCGATGGAAGTCAGTGTTCATTCTTGGGTCCCTTTTGCTCTTCATCCCTGCCTCTGAGGAGATTCTGCATGTCCAGTGTTAAGCACAAAGGGTTAAGAATGCAGGCATCAGCAAGGGGACTTGGTTAGAAGAAAGCAAATTCCGTCATGGAGACAGCTCAGAGTCAACTTTGCGAGCCATTCAGGATGCATGGTCACCATGACTACTGGCGCAGGGAAGTCCAGTGGAAGATGCTCATGGGGACCTGAAACCCAGCCTCCCTCTAACTGCTGAGTCGTGAGTCCTGGCTCCAGCCTGCATCTGTCTGAAAGAAAGCTCCTCTGCTCTAATTGGTCTGCCCAGAGGGGGTGTCTTTCTGCAAGTCTCCCACCCCAAGGGAGAGACCGTCTTTTTCTAATTAGCACAGAGTCTGTCAGTGCTAGCAGCCATCCTATTTGCAGCCCTGGGAGGTTTTTAAACCAATTGCAAGATAAGCCAGTTTTCAGGAAGAGGAGAGATTAATGGGGCCACAGAAAGATGGATGTTAGCTTGGCGAAGCCTCCACCCACTTCCCACACGCTGTGGCTAGCAGCGAGACCAGCGAAGATGACCCTGAGTAAAGTTACATATTTTTCACACCTCCTACTAAAACTCAGCAAATGCTTGACTGGCTGTTCCCAGCACAATTTTTCTTCCTGCGAAACGTGTTGGGATTGTTGCTCATAGCCACATATGGGCTGGAACTACTTTATAGGAGCCCCATGGGCTGCAACTGTTCAAATCCCTCTCCTTGAGAGGGAGCTTGGGGAAGCAGAGACCCAAAGTGCCTGTCCCAGAGCTCCTACCTAGAGGCCCAGTTCCCGCTAATTAAGTCTGGTTTTTAAAACTGAAGCAAAACTGCCATCCAAATGATTTTGAAAGTCAGGAGGTAAATACAAGTTTCAACCCCGTTAGCTTCCCCTTATCCATCTTCTTGAGCCACTTCAGGACACTGGGTAACATATGACTTTTGCTTTGTCAATCCTAGATATTATCTGCTGAAATAGCCCTACTGCTATGGGAGGGAGGTTTCAAAATATGTAACAGATGCACGGCTGCCACCTGAGATGATGCATTATGAATTCAGAGCTGTCATCACCTTCCCACCGCCCCTGCCCTCACCCCAGGCACATATTTGTTCATGTGGTTTACACCTGTGGGATTGTGGGACACAAGACAGGAATCTGATTACTGTTTGGGAGACAAACCAGTCCCTAAAACTGATCCATGTATCTGCTTCCCTGGAGAAGCCTGGAATCTCCTGCCAACTCTTCATGGGCTCCAGCTGGGTTACAGCTCCATTCCAAGTTTCCTGGAATTTGGTGCCAGTGACTCGCTATGAGGCCTTCACACAACGTCTTAGAATGTCTCTCCACCTCAGTCTCCCCATTTGTGCCCTGCTACTATGCAGGGCAATTTTTCAGATCCTCTGTAAGTAGGTACTCATGTGCAGTCTGGTTAAAATGAAGGGAGTTCTCCCAGCTTATAATTACGGAAGGCAGAAGACTTCCACTTTATTTAGAGGCAGAGCCCTTGCCATTGTTTAATGAGAAATCCTCTAAGTAGACACCATTGGGAAACATATAACTCAGGCAAAAGAAAGAAAACAGGTGATTCCTAAAGGGCCATAGGGGCAGAGCAGGTAGGAATAGGATGTATGATTAGACAAGGCCCGCCTGCAAAAACATGTATTGAATGGATTTCTGCTCACCAAAATGTTCAAGTTTTAGCTACATGTTGATACATTAAATGGATTAATTTTGGCTTATTCTACTAGATACTAATTCCATGAAGGCAGAGACTCTATTTATACATTGTTATATTGATCATGCCTAGAGGAGGAGTATCTAGCACTTAGTAGGTATTTAGTAAATCTTGAATAACAGAATTCTCCCTGATTTCAAGTTGCACGTCTTCACAGCTGATTACCAGGCACACTTCCTATTCTCCATAGAAAAAACTCTTCCTGCAGATGCAAATGAGGAGCTAACTTGGCAATGTTAATTCAAGCCTTGTCATTTCATATGCTGGCTGGCTAGCTGATGAATGGCTGTGACTGCCATAGAGTCTGCTTTCCTAGTCTAGGCTCATAGCTGCACCATCTCCTCTTCTGTTTGGAGAAGGATCGGGAACTGCAGCTCCCTTTTTTTCATTGTTAAAGGGGAGGCAAGAACTCTCATCTCTTGGTTGGGGTTACCTAAGCTGCTGCTTCCCATCAGTGCCATGGTTTGTTGTGTCTGCCTGGCCGAGTCAGCTTAGGCTCCATTTTCACTGGGTGGGCTCCCCAAAGGATCCTGCCTTCCTCACAATTGCAAGACAAAATCCAGATTTGACTTGGAATATCCAAAAACCAAGGGAGTCAGAAGTCAGGCTAGTGGTCTGACTTACATCCCCCAATATTAAGTCAACAAAGGTAAAAGTCTCAGCACTACAAATGTAATGAACACTCATTGCTTACTCGATAGGGTTTCACCTGGCCACCGATGATTTGGGAGCCAGAGATTCCAAAGAGAGACAAAAATTCATGTTTTTATTATAGTCCATGGACAGAAAGAGAAATTTTTCATTGATCTTCTGTCCTTACATTTGTGCTAACATTTGGTTCTCTATTCTGACCATCTGGTGATTCCAAGTTTGCATTTTTGAGGAAAACGTCTTGCTGTGATAGTAATTATCAATGCACTAGGAATGTGGAATGGTCAGAGCAGAACCTTGGACCAAATGTCTCAGAATTTAAGCTTCAGGTAGACCAGTCCTCAGTTTCTTGGCTTCCAACTTTGCACAGCAGCAGCTGATAACCAACAAAAAGGCAAAACTTGAATCCTTTGCTTAGCAAGTATATTGGAATATGTGCCCTCATTCTAACCATCTTCTGCCTCCTGATCCCAAAATCTTGGAGGTAGAACACATGTTATACTTCCACTGCAAAGAAAACATCTCCATTGTTCATCCTATGCACGCATCAGCACAGTACACTAAGATGACTCGACAATTTTAAATCCATACATACACAAATATATACAAAAAGACATGACCGTAAGAAGGATCAAATTCCAAGTCTTCTCCAAGTTCTGCTCATAGAATGCAGGGATACAATGTTGGGTGCAGCTAGAAGAGTAAGATCTAGCCCACACTCTAGCTTTGCAAGAAGCTATTTGTTTCTAGGCCCAGTAGCTAATATTAGTATATATTGTCACATGATGTTCTATTGTTGCCTACATACTCTGAAAATGTAGATGCTCCCCAGTGTTAATAAAATAAGAGAAAAGTGATAGTAACTTCTGTTTCCTTTTTTATCACAGAGATCCAGGAGTTTTTAAAAATTTAAATTGTAACTATTAAAGGAGTAAAATACAACTATCGATTTTTAAAGTCAAAATGAAGCACAATTTAGAATACTACCTAAAGTACTTGAAACATTTAAATTTAAGCAAATCCATTATTCATTAATCTTGTCTGATAGTAATTGTCCTGGTTTCTTCCCAACTTAAGTATAACATTACTCATCTATCTCAGTTAAATCCTCTAAAGTGAGGTCTAGGGATACTGGGCCATATATGTAGATCTTAAGGATGAGATAGCATTTTGATATTAAATAAGGACTAAACTGTACAATCGATATTGTGAAATGAAAAGAAATTATCGAAAAGGAAAGAGGAAGTAGGATCAGGGGAGGGAAAAATGAAGAAAGGGAAAAGGGATAAAATTTTCAAAAAGATAAAATGGAAGCAAAGCTTTATAAATAGAGGGGAGAAGAGGAGTTGAAGGGAGGGGAAAATATTTAGGATAAAAGAGAAATCAAAATATAGCATATTTTGATTCAGAGGTACAAATTCCCTCTGAAGAATACGGTCATTATGACTACCTTAAATGTACCAATGAACTTAATGTAAAATAAATAAAGTCAGATATTATAAGATTAGATTAAAAATATAAGGACTAATTAACTAATATAAAATAAAGGCCTTTGGTGGCAGCTGCTTTCAGGCTTTTGTTGCTTTCTTTCCATCACTGATTACCCTGCCTGTGTGACATGAAAAGACTATCTTGCCCGAACTTTTCCTTACTTCCTCTTCACACTGGTTGCCCGGTGCCTTTCCCCACAAATGGAATGAACTGTGATTATCTTGTCTCCACATAGACCCAGCCCCTCCTCACTCACTGCAGATTTTCCTCTTGTCTCCCAGCGTCTGGTGTAAGTAAACGCTCTCCACAGCAACAAATTCTAGTTCAGACCCAAGGTCTAAAATGATTTCCTTCTTTGATCAAACCTCTTTTCTTAGTGCAATTGGAAATGTAGCAGAACAGGATTGGACTTATTAGTTCTGCACGTGTCAGGGTTGCTGTCTCACCGATGCCAGTTTCCAGCACAGCTGAGCTAACTTACGTTACCGAGTCTTACACATATACCATAAGTAAGCGTATGTACACTTTTGGAAAAGACATGTAAAGTTACAGTTATTAACCTTCAGCCATCTTTACGGCCAGAGAGCTTTGTTAACGTATTACACTTAGTGAGTTGGATACTGGATCTCAGTTCTTCTTGCAAAGATGAGAGGTTTGGGCTCCATCAGTGGTTTCAAATAATGTTCCAGAGTTACCAGACCTCGTAAACATTTCGTCAGTGACCACGGAATAAGGTAGGGAGCTTTGGGGAGCTTAGTGGGCAGGAATCAGACTCTACAACCCTACTTTACCCAGAGGAAATTTACTTTTTAATTGTTTTACATATTGAGCTTCTGGGTTAGGTTTAAATTTATTAACCACACATTCATAGCTTAATTTTTTTTTCAAAATCGCTGGCCTATATTATCCCTAGCTTTTCTCTTTTTGCATTAAATTTTCAAGAAACTGATTGACTATATTCTTCATTAGACCTCCTTGATATAGAACCTGTAAAGTCAGGGTATGTTTAGGATGATGGGGTAAGAATCAAGAATCATTCAGTAATTGGGTTTTAAGCAGCAAAGGTTCAGAATTCTCATTTAAAAGTAATCCATAGGATAGTGATGCTTACTTAGAAAACATTTTTAGTTATTAGAAAAAAAATTGCATCCAATTGAGAAGTTTCCCCTAAGCCCCCCAGGTGAACGCTTTTCATTATTAAATTGGGATACCAAGAATTTTGGTATTTCCCAGTGAGAATGTTTTTTTTTTTTTTTTTTCTGCAACTGGAAGCATTCTTTCCCTTAAAGGAAATACTGAGAAATGTTGATTTTTATTTTAAACAAGTAAATAAGTAAAAGTAGAACTTTTAATGTTAGAGGTCAATTTTTCATATGGGCAAGCAACAAACTGTCTACCCATGTATCTCAGCCTTCTTATCCCTGGTTTTCCACCTTGACACATCACCCAAGGCAGCCCAGACTGTCCCACCTCAGGTCTTTGATCCCTAATTGGTCCTTCAAGCTGGTTCAGCCCTCTGTAGTAGTAACTGAACCCTGACCTCTAGTGGCAGGAAAGAATTAGCAAGAAGAACAATGAGATATGTTCCTAACCAAAAGAGGTTCCTGTAGTCCTTGGTTCTCCTGTAGTCCAGGAGCAGAGGTAGCTAATTTGGGAAATGAGTCTGGCAGAACAAATGGAAACCCTGTGAGAACGCAGTCTAAGGGACCTCATGCTACAGCTCCTAGCTCCCTTGAGGTTTGTGGACAGACCTAGCACGGGAAACAGTTTTCGCCCACTTGTAGCATTAACCCACAGGGATTAGAGGATGGGAGCTGGATTGGATGAGAGAAAAAAGGTCAATCTTGAGTCAACCCTTTGTACTGGGCAACTTAATTTGGTATGTAATTTAGGGAGGAAAAGCATTATTTCTCATTGGTGCATAAAATTTAATTTGAAAAAATAATACCTATACTAACAGCATAGATAATTCTCACATTCATAATATTGAACAAAAAAGATGCAAAGAACACATGTATAATTCTAGTCAGATAAGGTTTAAAACTAAATTCTCAGGATAGGATAAGAACATTGACTAACTTTAGAGAGAGTATTGACTAGGAGGGGGCAGGAGAGGGCACGTAGGGTGACTGGAAAAGTTTTTTGCCTTGACCTGGAGAATCAGACGTGTGTGAGGTACGTGTGTAGGTGAAAGTCCCCTGGGCTGAATAAGTAGGACATGTGCACTTTGATATTTGCAAATTATGCATTAGCAAAAACTCATCAGAGTAAAACTGTACTTGGCACATAGAATGAACATCCTAAATATTGACTAACAAAATCAATCAAATCATTAACATTTCAGCCCCTATACATTATCCCCAAGTAAAAAAGGTTGGGTTAGAGAAGGAATGGGATAAAGATAAGGGAGGAAAGAAAAACAAAAAAAAAGTGAGGAGAGAAACAAAAAGAGAAGAGAGTCAAGAAGAGGAAGGGGAAAAGGAAGAAAAGAGATGGATCACAGGGTGTCGTGGCACACACCTGGAATCCCAGCACTAGAGAGGCTAAAGCAGGAGGATTGTTGCAAGTCTGAGGCCAGCTTGGGCTACAAAGAGAGCTCAAGGCCAGAGTGAGCTGCGTAGCGAGACCCTGTCTCAAACTGGAGGAGAGGCTAAAGGAAGAGGCCAAAACAGAAAACAGACATCAGGGCAGAAGAGCAGAAGAGCTTTTCTCATGGCTTTGCTTTTCCCACAGCTGCTCATGAAAATTAATTCTCCCTTTAGTTAGAAATGTCCTCCTAGGTCACAGGAGACTCATAGTCTTCTTTAAGTTTAACTTCAAATTTTCTTTGAAAATATCTGCAGTGAAATTTTCAAGTTTTATTTTATGTTTTTGATTTGGCATCGACCAAAAGAAAATTTTTAAAAGTCTTATATTTTGGGAGGAGTAACTAACGTTGTAGATTTATGCTTTGAGCCCTACATTGCCTTAATTGCATTAACTTTTTGAGATACTCCCTGAAAGATCATCCGTTGAGCACAAGTTCACTTACATACAACAGGGGGCCATGGAGATAGCTCAGTAGAATAAGCGCTTCCTTGGCAAGCGCAAGGGGCTGAGTTCAATCCCTGTT
>NDGN011393284.1:0-12928 GCA_002564285.1 Tympanoctomys barrerae
TTGCAGGGAGTTCTGCTGAAGGGTTCCTTGCTGGGCCTGTGCTCTGGGTCTATTGAGGATCCCTGGGGGCCAGTCCTCTCCCTCACTTGCCAGGCCTGTGCTCTGGGACTATACAGGATCCTACGGCCTCTGTAGTCTCACTGACTCACCGGGCCTGCGAGTGGGTCTGTTCAGGATCCCACGGCCTGGGTCGTCTCCCCTAAATATCTTTAATGTGAACATCAGCCAAATTTTTTAATGATTATTCCCAGGAATTTCCTCAGCACACCTCACAATTGAATAAAAATTTTCTTTCTTTTCTTCACAATGCGCCTTTGATATATTTCTGAACATATAATTCCTTAGATGTAGAAAGGACTTGCCTTATTTTCCTAAATCCAAGTTGAACTAATCCTCCATAAAGTGCTTCAAGAAACACTCTTCCATAAGACTGCTTGATCACTACCAAGAAAATTGTTTTCCTCTCAAGTCCATGAAAAATTCTAGATGGGCCCTCTTTATTCCCATAATTCCTTATTCCTGCATGGCTCATAGTTTTCTTATGCCCTACCTTTTCCCCCTCACTGTGAGCTCCAGGAAGGAAGGACCTGTGTTTGCACTGCTGAGTGGATATGGAGTTTACTGCAAAAATTCAAGAATGCAGCACATGTCATTGCAACTTTATCTTTATAAAATTTCTGACACCCTTTCTTCACACAATGGCCATTCTGACAGGAAATTCAATCCAATCATGATCACTACTCAAAATCTTCCTTCTTAGAGCTCTGTGGATGAGCCTGTCATGAGGAAAATGTCCTTGGGAAACATCTGATTTTGATCCCATAAAACGATAGTCACATAGTCCCTTCAAATCTAGCTCTGCAGAGGTCTATAATGGAGACAGATGAAGCCATCATCCCCCACTCCTCCCACACTGTTCCTCCAGGTTCAAAGCCCATGCAACCCTCACTTAGTTCTTAGTGAAATTATCTCCACTCTGTCTCATCTCCCCAACAACCAACATAGACCCTTTATAATGCAAAATCCAAGTAAAAGCACTCTATGGAAAATATATACTATGTTCTCTTCCCCAAAGCTATAGGAAGTTAAATACTGTTTACCACCTTTGAAGATGAAAGGAAATACATAAAAGCAAATTTTAAATAAGTTATCTAATTGTACAAGCTTATATAGCTCAAAGCATCAATCGTTACAAAGAAAGCTTTCGTCACTTTATTAAAGATCTAAATAAAAAGACGGTAATTTAGGAAATGTAACAGGATCATTCAGTTACATGAACCCAGTGGACAATCAGGTAAAATTCTATCAATAAAAGCAAAATGGCTTTGAGAGTTGTTTTAAAACATGACTGAAATAAATAAAAGTTGATGCTTACTTAAAATGAATGCTATTTAACTAAAATAAAACCATTAACATATAGGCTAAAATATATACAAATTTGCTAGTAGTTGCCTTTCCAAGAATATTTAGTAAATATTTTTATGACCTGAAGTCCACTGATTAAAAGAGATCTGGGATTTTCAGTAGTTATATCTACTGCTGAATATGTATGTCCTTCTGAGAGAGAAAATAAGATTTTCATAGGAATACATGCTCCATAAGACAATGCATGTACACATATTTCTAAGCTCTCTTGTCATTTTTCCTATTTTCTATGTAAGCTAAACAAACAAACAAACAAAAAAAAAAAAACAGAAAATTACCAAGCAGCTGTGAAATTGACACATGACTTGGAGACATTCCATTTAAGAGACACCTATAATGACCCTGTGTTTTATTTTGCAACCTCAGTCTGAATAAAAATTTTAAACCACTGGGGTCATAATACATGAAATGTGCAACACAGAATTCTTAAATAAGAGCTGTGCAATCTGAGAGATGTTGGCACAGAGAAGCCTTGAGCTCAAATGGATTTGAAAACCTCTGCAAGTTAAGGTCACTTTCTTCCTGTAAATAAGAGGAAATTCATTGGGGATGTAGCAGAAATGAAAGACCACCAGCTGCTAGTAAGCTCACTACATGGTTGACAGAGTAATCTCTAACATCAGCAACTAAATTGAGGTGATGTGGAAAGGTTGACAAAATGTTTATACCTCATCAAAGAAAGAAAGTTGAAAGTCGGTGGTTAAATATAGCCTGCTTCTACCAAAGAAACCAGTTTTCCATCACAGGGAATGATGGAAAGAGGGAGTGAGGACCAACTCAGAGCTAACTGACCCCTAGTTTGCCTTCAGGAAGGCACATAGCTTCTTAAATCTATGTCTCCATAATGCCTAGGACAATGAACCTCAGACATTTTCTGTAGGGACACACAGGATGGCAAATATTAAGGACACACTTCCTGGGAGCAGGCATGATGATAATTGTGAGTAATAAATTTTCTCAGGCCCCACATAATAACATATGAGATCCCTCTGTTCTACTATGTTACAGAGGAGGAAGCTGACACATATATTTTAACTGACACAGCATGTAGAAGGGAGAAAATGGACAGACTAATTACAGAGTAACTCTATTACTATTCAAGATGCTTCCTATAACTACCTGTTCTGTATCATAACTCCCAAACCAAGTACACAGACTTTTACATAGCAACTGTTCAGACATTTCTCAAGTGAGTAAGTGAGGGGTTCATCTGTGGTTTTGCTGATGGTAGTAGTCAGGATTCTGCAACAAACAGAGCCAATAGTATGTATGTAGATATATGAGAGATTTACTGTAGGAATTGGCTTGCTTGATGGCACAGGTCTAAAAGGCCCATGATTTGCTATCTCAAGGATGGAGGTCCAAGCAAACTGGTGGCATAATTAAGTTGAAAAGGTCCATAAACCAAGAAAGGCAGGGAACAGGAGATGCAAATTGTGAGCACCAGCAGCTCCAGTGTCTAAGAGTAGGACAAGTTGGTGTCAAAAAAAAAGCTCAAAAAGAAAGGACATTTGCATTTCTCCCTCCTAAGTGCTCTGTTAGTGTCCTTACAGAACCAGGCAATGTCCACCCATAATGTTAAGGGAGGAACTTCCTACCTATTCTACTGATTCAATTGCCCATCCCCTCCAGACACATGAGACAGAAGCTTTTGTCAGCTCTCTGGCTGTCCTGCAGTCCAGTCAAATTGATGCATAAAGTAAATCATCACACCAGTGAATAGGGCCATGCGATGACTCCCCAAAACTGACTGCTAGGGAAGGATCCAGCAAAGACAAAGGAATAGAATCTGTCATTCTCTAGTGTCCCTTCTCCCTTTCTCTTAGCTCACAATATAGCTTTTTTTTTTTTTTTTAGAAGGATCTACAGGGTGTTCAAGGTCTCACTATTAGATCAGACTCATATGATCCACCTGTCTACAGCCTTCCAAGAGCTGGGATTTTAGGCACGAGCCACCACGCCCAGTCTCATTCACTGTCTCAGTGCCCCCAGGGTCAAGGCCGGCATAGCAGGTCCCTGCACCTGCTTGCTGGCACTTTAATCCGCTGAGCTATTTGGCCGGCCTTCACACAGTATAGCTTATAACTGCATCTGCCAACCTAAAGTCTGCATTGCTAGAGACCCCATGCCTCTATAACCATATAATTAACATTTTACTCTCAAGCTGTGAGCAGATGCAAGATGCTCCATTTGGGCACGGGCCTTGAAATCTTCCACATGGCCCCTTCCACACTCCCACCTATGGAGAGCCTAGAAGACCCAGGTTCAGTTAAGTGAAAAGGAAGACAGCACCTTGTAGCTTTGGTACTTTAGATTTTACCAGAAAAGCAGAGCACCTTCAATCCCATTCCAAAGAACAAATTCCATATCTGCCCCATCTTCATGTTGAAGTTCTGGAGCACTGAACTAGGGGATGTCAGAGAAAGAAGATGAGAAGGAACCCGTAGACTCCTTTTTTGAAACAGCCTATGGGAAAGATCTGCCTGCTATCTACTACATGTAGCTGTCCTATAAAAGAGGAATCAACTTCTGTTTTTTAAACCACTGAGTTACTGTTGATTCTCTTGCCAAGAACACTCTCACCTCACCCTGACTAACCCAGTGAGGAAATAAGTCTTTTCTGAAGCATTTCTCTCTAAGACACCAACAAAAGATTCCAACAATAAGTGCTAGAATAAGAAATGCAATTCTTTATTTCTGTCCATGCATTTTGAAGACATTATTATAAGTGTGTGCTTTATCATAGGACCCAAAGGATTGCAGTTAAAATCCACACATTCCCATGGATACAAACTGGGAGCTTGGACTTAGAAACATTACTGAAGACTTGGAAGTTATACAGCAGGCACTACATGGCCTAGTTCTCCCCATAGATAATCCCTACTTCCTTCCCAGTTCCCCCTTTACCTTTCCCTAGTATAACAGACAGCAATTTCAGCTGCAGAAGAAAGGGCAGAGAGAAAAATAGAGCACGGAAGCATCAGGAGAGAGAAATTCACAATGTTAATGTTTGGAAATGATGCAGGCACTGCCAGACAACACAGACTTTTCTGTTTATTTTTCAAGTCTATATTCTGTCATTCCATGCTTCCTTCCCTAACTGATAGGTAATGGTCACACTTTATGTCCAAGGCCCTGCGACATACCATAACACCTAATTCTAAATCAATACTTCTATTTACCATGCATCTACTCTATGCCAGATATTTTACTAGGCACTGAGGATTCAAGGATCAAAAGACATAAACTCTGAACTCAAAAGTTTAGTACTTACTGAGGGAATAAATTCATGCAAATAAATGATTAGGTAGCATTATGAGAGCAGTTTAGAGTGAAATCAGCCCTCGTGTGTGCTTGGGTGGAGGGAGAGAGGGAGTCTCTCCTCCTAGGTGGTGTCACTGAGATCAACCCTGGAAGTGGGTGAGGGCAGTCAGGCTACAGCTGTGTGCCTAGAAGATTGGAGAAATATGTTCCAATAACAGTCAAGTGTTTATGCTTGGAGGAATAAGAAGATGAGGGGAAAGAAGGATCAAGAGATGAAACCCAGTGGGTTGCATACACTATGCAAAAGATTGAGCTTGACCTGGATTCTCATCCTTTTTTCCTCTCACAGACCCTTTGGAAGTCTGATAAGGCTATGAACCCACTTTCTGGAAAATGCATCATGTAAATTTGTTTCATATATGCCATATATAGACAGCATAGATATAGATACATGGAACTGCAATGTATAAGACCACAGAGCAACAAAGTTGTGTTACAGAACAATTCCCCTTAGCTGAAGACCCCACGCCAAAAACACCTGATGCTGATGCCACCCCAGGAAGCAGGGCAGTGACCCAAGCAGATTTGCATCTTAGAAACAACTCTCAGAGGCTAGGAGCAGGTGGATGAGACAAATGGAAGGACAAATCTAGTAGCTGTTAATGTTGTCCAAGTGAGAAAGTCTGAGCGAAGATGTCATTATTACAATTTTTATTATCATTATTATTAATTGTGGTCCTTCTAAAGCAATGATCTGACATAACACTTTCTTTAATGTTAATATTTCAAAACATTTTTTGCCGAGGTGAAATAAACTAGAATGAAAAAGCTAACTTTCTATATATTTTTCTATACCTTTTGAAACAAGAAATTTAGAGGGCTAGCAAGATAGCCCAGTGGTCTAAAGTGCCTGCTTAGGTAAGCTCAAGCAAGCACAAGGACCATAATTTGATCCCCAGGACCACGTGCCAGCTCTGCTCTCAGAGCTAGCTGAGCTGCCCCCCCCCAAAAAAAATTAAGAAATAATTTTGTGTAATATATGTATATTTCAAAATGCCAGGATTAGGGAACAACTAGACCCAAAGACAGCATGGAGTATTCAACACCCACCCCAAAATCATTCAAAATCACCACACAAGCAGCAGCTCCAAACACTGACCAACACGAGCGTGTCGTGTGACCATCTTCTGCAAAGGCCATTACCACTGGGATATAAATTTCCTAAGACACTGAACAATTCCACTCCAAAATGAGGTAAAATGTAATCATTTGCAGGAAGAGCCACTGTCTCCTAAGAACATGTGTAATACATTTTATCTGTTAGTATAATAATGTTGGTTCCAGATTAGCCAATTGTCAGATTTTTCAGCTATGTATATACATGATTAGGAGGGTCTTTAAAAGACTGAGGGACTGAGGACTTACGGGACATCCAATGTCCCTGGCCCTAGTTCATCTTCACTGTGGAGTGCCAAGCTGGACTCCTAAAGTTGCAAGATGCTATATAGATAATATTACTATTAAGTACCAGCAGCAAACTACACTGGCACATGTATTAGTGAAAAGATAAGGTGAAAGAGGAAAGGTGAGGTTGATTTAGAAAACAACTAAAAGGAACTTCTTGATATTTCTAACACCTATTTCTAAAGAAGCAAAGACTGAGACAGGCATGGTGGCACACTCCTGTAATCTCAGCACTCAGGAGGCAGAGGAAGGAGGATCGCTACAAGTTCAAGGCCAGCCTGTGCCTACATAGTCAGTTCAAGCCCAGCCTGGACTACACAGTGAGACCCTGTCTGAATGAATGAATGAATGAATGAATGAATGAATGAATGAATGAATGAATAGATTAAGGTGCTTATAAAAGACTCCCCCTTGCAAATTCTCTTTCCTCTCAGGCTCCAGATTTGGTTAGCAGCTGATGCTTCAAAGAAAAGAGCAGCCACTTGCTCCCCCGCCCTCTCCAACTGCACCAAAGGGGAAGTTACCCTTTGACCCCTGAAGCCATTTACTAATGACCTGCAGCATGAGATTGGATGGCTTTTCTCATTAGTGCATGACTACATTGCAAATGTTATTGCCAGCTAGCCGATTATAAAAGCATAAAGAGAAAGTAATTAGCACAATCATTTTACATAGAGTAAATTTTAGTGCAGCCAGTTTGTCAGAGATGCAATTTCATGGGATCACAGCCATGCATTAATGGAGTTATGGGAAACTGTTAATTTGTTATTTGAAATGAAGTCCATGTCTCTGACCAGTTAGTTCAGTTAGTGTCTGTTGCTAAGGAGGCCAAGGGCACAGGTTGGCCTCCAGTGCTGTCCAGTCTGACTTTACGTGTCAAGTGTGCTCCTGTCCAGCCGGTGCAGTGGAGAAATTGTTTACCCCAAGTAGAATACATTCCAGGAACATAGAACATAGATGACTGGGGAAGATTTCAGGGGGAATGTATATCCAAAATGTACATATAAGTGAGATAACGCAGGACTCTGTGCTACAGAGCTGCTCTGTATCTGTGCTATAGTGGCAGATTCAAACACCTATCCATGTGATAAAGCTCTGCAGAGTTCAACACACACAGGACCCAGATAACACCGGGGAGATCCGAATAAGATTCATGAGCTGCATCAAGTTCAACATCTTGGCTATGATATTGTAGTATAGCTATTGGCGAATTCTAATTAAAAATAAGCAAAGCTGAGGGTACACAGGATCTTTCTGCACGATTGCTTATAACTACATGTTCACCTACAGCTGTACCAGTAAAAATTTTTATTGAGAATGAAAAAATGCACATAGGATTAGTTATGGATAAGTAGGAATATATATGTATAAAAATCTCCCAGAGAGCAGAGAATTTAGGAAGAAGGGTCCTCCTGAAACATATTTTAGTCCTCTAAATACATAGTTCTCTTTCCTCTCTTCTGCACAAAACATGAACGCTAAATATTCAAATTTTCCTTTCTCTAATCCTGTCAACTTTATTCGCATTAGATATTGTTAGCCTTATTACTGAGTCAAGTGTGAATTCCCAATGTTTGGATTTTCATTCAAAGGAAAACATAAGAAAACAGTAATCTTTAAAAAAAAACTTATCAGCCATCCCAAATACAAATCATCTCAGATATAAAATCATATCAACCTTCCTCTGAGAATAGAGCTCCTTATCAGCCAATCTTTTGAGTTTGCCAAACAAAATATGCCTGAATGACATATTTAGTCTTAGTGTACAAGGTTTGAAACATGAACAAACACAGTAGAGATCTGGACTCGCTTTGCAGTGCAGTCGCAAAATGATTACATGGAGTTTTCAATTGTTTTGTTCTGTTTGTAGATTGGGGATGAAGCCCAGGGCCTTGTCCTTGCTGAGAGAGGACTTTATTCCTGAGCTGCACAACCAACCCCTCTGCACAGTTCTACCATGGGGGAGTCCTCAGGTCACCAACCAAATCTCTATGTCATTTTTGCCTCTCATCTCCCCGGGTTCCCATGAGCTCTTCTGTAAGAAAAATATTCCCTGCCCATTGTGTTAGGGAAATGCTGTGTGACACACCCAACCCTTCGCCTCTGCATGGGGTTGAACGTGGTCCCCACAAAATTTAGGAAGTAATGGCTGCCTGGTACTTCAGATTCTGCTTTGATTTGGAAATAAAGTCTGCAGATATAAGTGAAGATGGAGTCCACTGGATGAGGGTGGATCTCAAGCCCAATGGCTGACATTCTTTTCTCTTTGATTTTTAGAGAATTTTTAAAAAATGGAAAATTAGAAATGATACAAAATTTCACTAAACAAAATGATAGGAATTCAACAATGGTTGTTATATTGTGTATTGTTGTCTTCAAATTAGTTGTTCAGATTACTGGGCATAAGCATGCAAAATTGGTCAAAAAAATTAAAAAGAAGGAAAAACAACTTAAGCATTAACTGATCCTTCCAATAGACTGGTACAAATCTGAAGCGTGGTTATCCAAGCTATCCTGTGTATATACATGACATTCTTATAAGACAAGGAGAGGACACACTGGGACAGACTTCCAGAAGTAGCACATGTAACCATGCACGTGAAGATGAATGACACCTCTCCAAATCAAAGAACAGCAGGGATCGTCTGCAGCCACCAGAAGCCAGGAGAGAGCTATAAAGCACATTCTTTCTCAAAATCTCCCAAAGGAGCCCACCCAGGAAAACTATTGATTTCTGACTTCAGGCCTTGAACTGTGAGCCAATACGTTTCTACAGCTCTGTGATTTGTTATAGCAGCCTTAGAAAATGAGTAGACCAACCCATCCTAGAGACCTTCAGCATATATTACCATGCTGAAAGTTTCATGAAATCCTGAAAGATCCCAAATCTATTGAACTATAGAAGCATGTTTTCCATAAACTATCCATTAATCTTCATGGAACATGTTATAAAAATGCTATATTGGACAATTTCAAATTTCCATGTGAATCTGAATCACTTCAGGGGTTTATTAAGATGATGACTCCAATCCTCAAGCTTGTGATGCATCTTGATAGTGTGCATGTTTCATGAGCTCCACGGTAACACGGATGCTTCTCAGCCTGGGACTCTGTATGTAGTAAAATGTTGGAAATCTCATGAGGCAAGGAGATAGTGTGGATCATGTTCCACATCTTTCTGATCTAGCTCAAATGACAGTGATTTTGCTATGTTTGATGGCTGATTTGGTGCTCAGATCTTTCCCTTCCATGTGACTTGCTTTGAGTCATGACACATTCATGGATATGCAAGAATATGAGTAGATAAAGAGAGGCTGCCTCTTCTGATTGGGCTCCAGAGTAAACACATGAGCTCAACTCAATGAATATCCTAAAAGCCAGCCTGACCCAGCCAAACCCAGGCAACTACATGCCTACCAGACAGAAACAAATGCTTACTATTCTAATCTATTCCTAATTTGACTTGTTAGTAATCTGGCAAATCTAGTAAGCATACTGCCTTGGTCTTCTGCATATCCACCCATAACTGTGCATGCAAACCTTATGCATAAGCCAACCAGTACAAAAAAAAGTAAATGGTAGGATTCTGACTCAGAGAGTTGACCATATAACTTAGGCAAAAAGTGATGTACAGATGACAGAATGAACTTCAGAGTAAAACCATGAGATTAAGAGTAATAGTAGTTAGATATAATCTAAGTAGGCTTCAGTCCTCTGAGAAAGCTATGGATGAACTTTGTATAGGTAAGGAGGTAGAGAATTCATTGGGGGGTTTGAGGGTGTCCTCTGCAAAAGGTTTCTAACAGAGAAAAATGTCACAGGCTAACAAAGTATTGATTGCAATGTTCAAACCACCTTTTCTGACCATTATGGGAAAACTCACATACATTATAATACTGTGGCAGGCCATTTGTGACCGTTCAGAGAAAAAAGAACATTGTACTCATACATTATTCTCTCCTGGCACAGTAACAAAGGGAGGCACAATGAGGAGCAGCCAGTGCCCAGCTTTCAGTAGCCATGACAAAGTGAAGGCATCGAGGCCAGGGGCCGTGGGTGGGAGTCGGCACACATTATTTGCCCAGTGGAGCTGGTGGAGGCTAAGAAATATTGGAGCTGGAAAGAAAAAAAGTGTTTTGTACCAAATTACTTTTTATTTCTCACTTAATAAAAATGTCCTGGTCTGTAGCTGGGTTCATGATTCATAGATCATAAATGTATGCACGAAACAATTCTCCTGATGATGTGCTGGGGAATAAAGGAACTTCAGGGGGAGGAGCATTCATTCAGAGTAACTGTTCTCCTTCCCCTGATGTCTGCCCACCTGCAGCACCCATCCTCGAGGGGCAATGTTGCAACAGTCATCCACACACAGGCCAGGACATGAACCGAAGCACAGTACCACCCATATCAATGATAATTCTAATTTTTTTAGTGAGACATCGACATAAATGTTGTTTCTACATACTCATTTTGTAGGATGGGAAACTGAGGCCAAAGAGAAGTAATTTACCCAACTTAACAGGAACCCTGCAACAAGAATCTTAGGCTTAGATCCACTCCCCATTGTTTTCACACTTGGAGCCAGAGGTCTCAGAATGTCAGCAGGAGCTATGTATTTTCTCCACACCCGGCCCTGCCAGGGCGTCCACAGTGGCTGGGGACTGTTTGCAACTCTTTGCCATCATATCCATTGTATATCAGTTTTCCAGACATGTTCTCTGCCAAAAGATATTAGAGGCAGTTTCTCCTGGGGAGAAGGAAGCATAGGACACACAGACGCCAGGTGATGACCAATATCAAGGGGAGAGTAAAAGCACAGAAGGCTCTCACCACCTCAGATTTTCCTAATCCCACATCGATTCCCCACTCTCCAACAACCGGACCAGAACTGGGAGAATGAAGGGAGGCAGTAAGCAAAAGGTAACAGCTAATATTTATTGAGTATTTTATGTCAGCTGTCTTACTTAACTTCACCAAAACCCATTTTACAGATGCAGAAACTGAAGCATAAATAAATTCTTCAGATACTTGATGTGCACATATGCATAAAGAAAAGGCTCAAAGGTGAAATTTGTATTTTATGATTCTTTCCCATAATCTCCATTGTATATCAGTTTGCCACCAAAGCAATCTCTGTACAACAGGTGACATAAAACTTGGCCATGGAAGTATTGTGGTATTCCCTTGGCTCCACCCCACCAAAAGGATCCTGCCACTCTCAGTCAACTCCCTTGCTCCATCCTTATCCAGAGAGGAAAGTTATCTTCTCTCTAGGATTTAAGAGTAGACAGGACCCAGAAGAACCTGGAAGAGAATTGAAAGAACCAAATCTGAACAAAACAAAGTTACATCAGTCTCCAAGTACAGCGAAGGGGAAAAAGGAAGAATAAAAGGAGAGGAACATACTGACAGAGATGAATGGTGACAGAGGACATGCATGCAGTGTGTGACACAAGAGAAGGGGAGGCAGAAAGGAGAAGAGCTGCTGGGGATGAATGCCTTTTGGTAGATAGAACAATAACCACATTATTGTATGGTTATAAAATTGTATTTCAGGAATGTGAAACTATTCTAGAGGTAAATAACTCCAATGAACCACAATTCTGAGACCCAAGTGTACAAATCCAATTCGTTTCTATCTGTTAAGAAACCTGAAGCAAAATGCTTCCTCCTAGAAGAAGTGAGTCTTGGCAGCAATTGTCCTGAAGATGGAAGCAGAAAAATTCTTCTCATGATCCTAAAACCCAAGAATGCATGGGTTGTATATTCTATCCTTATTGAAATATTAGAAAAATATAAACCAGAAGTTAGTAAGTTAGTAATATATAATATTAATATATCACTAATAATTATATTATATGTTATTTATTATATTATTTGACCTTTAAGAAAAAGAAAGTCCCAGCACTTCAACACTCTAGGAATCTTGAAACAAAAGGGCCACAAGTTTGAGCTCATCTGGCCAACAACTTAATGAGATCCTGTCTCAATTAAAAAGGGCTGGAAATATAGCTCAGTAGGAAGGCCCTGGGATCCGTCTGAGTACTTCAAGGAAAGAAGGGAAAGGAGGAGGAGGAACAGAAAAAAGATATGGAGGAAAAGGAAGAAGAGCAAAGGGGACAAGGTGTAGAGTGGAGGAAATTGGTGACAACATGGGTGAAGCAGGAGGACAGTATGCTAAGCAAAATAAACCCAACATTGGAAGAAAATTGCATAACACATGTATGTGGTACCTAAGAAAGTCACATTCATAAAAGCAAAGAGCACAATGGTAGCTGCCAGGAGTAGGGAGTAGAAGAAATGGGGAAATATCAGTCATGTGTACAAAGTTACAGATATGCTAAATGAGTAGGTTTCTGAGATCTGGGGAACAGCATGAGGACTATCATTGATAATCTAGTATTGATCTGATGAGATAACTCAGCAGACTAAATGCCTTCTTAGCAAGCTCAAGGACCAGGGATCAATCACCAGGAAACATGCTGCACCAGCCCTGCCCCCAGGCACACTAAGCTGGCCAACAAGACCAGGATGGTGGCCCGTCCCTGTAGTCTCAATGCTGGGGAGGCTGAAAATAGAAGGATCACTATGAGTCTGAGCTGAGTAGTGAGACCCTGTACATTTTAAGGGTTTTTTGTTTTGTTTTGTTTTGTTTTTTTCTCAGCTCCTCGAATGCCTGCAGGGCATTCTCTTGGCTGGCTGGAGTATGGTGGGGATCTAACTACAGCAACCTGAGGCTGACAGCTTTGTGGAAGCAGCCACTTAAAGAACT
>NDGN011393343.1:0-35824 GCA_002564285.1 Tympanoctomys barrerae
CACAGCTCAGACTCATAGTGATCCTTCTGTCTCAGCCTCCCCAGCACTGGGATTACAGGCATGCACCACCACACCCAGTTCTGGCACTGGCTTGGTGTGCCTCCAGGTTTCAGGGCCTGCATGGCAGGCAGTACTATGGATCGAACCTGGTGTTTGGTCACAAAAAAGCAAACAAACAAGGTGGCCCCCTGCCTGGGAAGCTGAGCAAACAGGCTTTTAGCCATCATTATGTGGGCCAGTGGCAAACTCAGCTCTTTCCAAGGACATCGCTGGTCATACTTGCGGGACCCCTGAGGGACGGCCTGGGCAGTGCGGCTGGCCAGCCTAGGAAGGGGCTCTGAGCACCTTCCCCCTCTGAGGGAGTAAAGACTTCTTGGGCTGAGAGACCCACAAAGCTGGCTGGACAGCCCAGAGAGAAAGTCTTATTTTACAGATGTGGAAACAAGCCTGCAAACGTCAAGTTGGTGATACCTGCTGAGAACGCTGGTTCATCTCAGGGGCAGCAACAAACTGGAGGATGTGCAGAAGTGGACAGCAGAGTGGGAAGGGGGCTTGCAGTGGGCAGTTTAGCTGGACAAGGCCCAACCACCCACAAAGATGCTCAGCGCCGGAGGACAAAGAGGGCTCCTTGGGGCTGTGGAAAGAGCTAGGCTGCAGCAGGATGGTCCTCCCAGGTCAGCACTGGCCTCAGGGCACAGAAATCCCTTTCCCCGATGTCATAATGTAAGTGCCTTTTAACCTTCCCATTCCTCCCATCTCAAACCTCAACTCTTTTCACATCCCTTGAACTCTCGGTCAGAGCCAACCCCAGAGCAGCAGGCAGAAATGGGCCCGCCTGATTGGAGCAAACCGTGTCTAAGGCGGGGCCAAAGTGTTGACTGACTGGCGGGGCAGCCTGCCTGGCCCATGCGGTGACTGTCGGAACTGACCAGGCCCTCGCTAGAGGGCAGGGTGGGCAGAGGCTCCAGAGCAGCTGGTCAGCTCCGGGCTTTGGCTGTGGCGGCAGCTCCGCTCAGCTGGTGAAGCGATGCTCTCCTCTGATTGAGCTAATTATGCTGATTGAATTTCCTGCTTCTCCCTTCAGAGCCTGCTTCAACCTCCCCCCCCCCTCTCCTGTCTACCCCACCCCTCCCTTTAGAGAGAAAGGGAAAGGTTTCCTTAATGTGACTGGTAATTGTTATGCACACAGTGTCAGATGTTAATGTCGGCCCTGATTGACAGCTAATCAGCCCATCAGCTGTACAAAAAGAGTGAATAACTCGGTAATTTGATTTCCCCTGATTCCCTTGTGTGGGATGGCAGGAAAGTCTAAATTAGCAATCAGGGAGCCCATGGCAGATTCTGGAGGGTGGTGGTGAGGATGGAGGGGCTCAGCAGCTGCAGCCTCGGGGGGCCCCTGCAGCCAAGGTGGGGTGAGCCCCACCAATCAGGGCTTGGGTCCTGTAGACTAACCGTGGACGCGTGGGCAGTGGGGTGCAAGGCAGGCCTCAGGAAAAGGGAGGTACTTGTGGCTGTCCTCACCTGCTGCAGTCTAGGATCCCATCAATGAAGGTGGAGATAGTGGGGATGTGACAGCACCCCCCCCCCCCNTCATTTTGAAGCTGGTTGCCAGGGTTTCCATCGTGTGACCCAAATTCTTCCAGTTTAGAGAGAAAAGAGCCCCCCCCCCCATCAGCTTTTAGCAGATCGCATAGAGGCAAATTGGAGCCCAGGAGAAGAGCTGTGGATTATTTGGTCCCAAATGAAGCCCTCAGCTCTTCTGGGCAGGCAATAGCAGCTAGACCTTGCAGCCACCAGGGACCCCCTGCACGCCGGGACAGTACCAAGTGTTTCACCTGTATCCATTGCATAGAGGGAGAGGCAGAATGCAAGAGCCCTGGCTCTAGTTCCACTGCAAGCAATGGGTGACTGGGGCTCAAACCCATGACAGCACTAGCCCCTTGGCCAGTGGGGATGGGGCAGGATGAGCAGTAGCTTTCATCCTGGCCTGGCGCAGGCAGTCGGCAGGAGGTCACTTCCTCACCAGCAAACATTCCCACTTGCCACACAGTCTGAGCCCTAGAGGCCTCCCAGCCAGGAAGTGCCTGTGTGTGCATGTGTGTGCACCTTCACTCTGAGATTGAGGAGGGGAGATGCTTATCTGGGGTCACATACAGAGCTCCTCACCCAGCTGGAGCCAAGACCCAATGCTTGTGACCAGCCCAGTAGGATAAGGCCCAGACCTCTCCTGTCCTGCTCCTCCCTCTGCTCTGATCCCGAACCCCCTTGGGGGCTCAGCTGGGGGTGGGGCTGGGGCTGAGCAGCAGTGGGGCCTGGAGATGCCTGGGGAGGACTGTAGGTGGCAACAGCACATTGTACAGTGGAGGCAGCTCCTGGGGCTTCCAGTGAGGCCACTCCCAGAGCAGGAGGGGATTCAGGTTTGCTACCTTCCCTGTTCTGAAAACATGGGGATTCTGACCTGGGGAAATTAAGGGCTGTCGAGCTGTGTTTATGTTGCATTTACTAGTCCACCCAAAGGTGCAGAAACTCCCCCTTTAGCCCAGAGGCCATCTCTCTTCCAGGTCCCCTGGTAGACCAGCCACCTGCACCCTGAGACTGGGACGGGGTTCCTGGGACAGGACATGAAGCAGGAGCCACACTCTGATGGGGGTGGGGCTGCATTTTTGGGAGAGACAGCCAGATGAGGCAGGAGTGAGTGTGAAAGCCACAGCCTGTGCAGGGTCAACCTTTTCATGACCCTTAGGGGCCATGGTTGGGTCAGGGGTGGTGACAAGCCAAGGAGCTCGCCTTGGGAGCACAGTCCCTATATAGGCTGATCAAGGATGGTCACTGCCATAGTGCAGATGCTGAACAGAGATGCAGAGGGAAAGAAAGTCACATCCCTAGGAAGAGAGACGTCTTGCTGCCTTTGTTGCCCTGCAAGAAATACTTCAGGGGAGAGGGAGGAGAGGAGCAGTTGAGGGGGACATCTGGGTGTGTGTGTGGGGGAGCATTGCTGGGAGGGGGCAGATCTGTGGCCTCTGGCTCTGAGCCAGCTCGGGATTCCTTGGGGGTGGGATATAAGATGAGGTGCCCTTCCCCTCTGAGGAGGGGTTGCATCATCCAGGGAGAATTTAAGGGCAGATGCGGCCAGGACCAGGCCCAGCTCCAGAAAGGCCTCAGTCTCTGAGATTCAGCACGTGACAGCCAAGGCTTGGACGTTGGGGAATGAGGTCAGAGATAGGCGGAGGGCTCTGAGTGCTGAACTCAAATACTTGTCTCTTGGCTGCCTGGCGAGTTGTGGTTTTTGAGCTGCTGTCATGTAGAAGGCCCTGAGCTGGTAGAAGGGTCTCTGTGCTGAACCACGCAACCTGCTCCTGGCTCCTACTCTCATGTACGTGTGTGTGGTCACTTACACATGTATGCATGTGGGTGTAGGTGATCACAGAAGGTGGGCTCACCACCTCCACCCCCACACCAGCAGTAATGGTGGCAGCTACCATTAGTTGAGCCCCAGGGTGGGGCGTTCCTTTCCTCCTTTCCCAGATGTCATTGAGAAGTAGTATAACTGGTATCTGGCCTCATGCTTTTTGATTTCAAGATCCATGCTTTGGATGATCATACAAAAGAGTCCTAACAATTCTCTGTGTTAGCCAGAGAGGAATCCCCAGGGACATCGGGGATCACTGAGCCTCTCTGGAGCCTCAGTGTGTACCCACATTGGTGACATGGCCAAGAATGTGCTGCTCACTCTGCCACCACACCTTTCCCAGTGACCCCCCCAGGGCTGGGTGATACCTCACCTGTCTGATGAGGCCAGTGCGACTGTGAGACCACACAGTGAGGAGGCCCTGAGCTGCCTCCCTGTGCCTTGTACCCAAATCATGGGGGGCTCTGCATGCAGCTTCTGGGCTGTTGAGACCACATGGACCTGTCCACAAGCTCTATCTTCTAGGGACCCACAGGAAGCAGACCCTATTGGCTCGCAGCAGTCTTGACTCTGCCTCTGGGTGACATTTCCTGATCTGGATGTGCTGGCTGTGAGCTATCCCCCAGGGCCTCCTGGCATACTTCAGGGCCCAGCCACCGAGGCATTGAAAGTCTGGCCTCCCATTTTTTCCCCTTATTACCAAGGATCTCCAGGGTCTGGGTTCTGCTTGCCTCTGGGAGGCTGACGCTCTGGCATCCTGGGCCCAGCTCCATCTCTCCACCAGCCCACTCCTGTTTGGAGACTTGGAGTCCCACAAGGCCAGTAGCAGGGGCATTTCCAAGGCCATCTCACTCACGTACAGTTCTGTCACTTCTTCTCCCAATGTGCCCTGACCTCAGGCTCATCTCCTGCCCTGTTGGCATCTGAGGCAACTGGTGGCCCAGGGTCCTTGGCATATTTCTCTTCTGATCTCAGCTGCTTTTGCAGCGCAGCCTCCTGGAAGTTGGCCCCTATTGCCATCCTGGAGATAAGTGCCCAGCACTGGGGAGGATGACTGACCTGCATGTGGCAAGAAGCAGAGTTGACCTGGGAGCCAGAGCCCATGTGGTAGACAGGAAGGTCTGCTGGACCATTGTCCCTTTGCTCAGAGACACCTGACAGCCCCAGGAGATACTTTCTCAGCACTGGCCATTGCAGTCACCCCAGGTCCCGAGCAGCCGATGCATGCAGGGAGGCCGCCTGTGGTACTGGAGGCCTGGTTGGAAGGTGTGGCTTCATCTCCTTGCAGGTGCACCTGTGCCCAGCTGTGCTCCTGTCCTGCCACCACCTATCTACACACAGCTCACACGTGCATGTGGAGTGCTGAGGTCATGGCTCACAGGACATAGCCACACACAGGGCAGGAGGAGTGAGCTGGGAGCCAGGCCCCTGGCACTCTGGGCTAGCCTTTCTGCTGGCTTTCCCACTGCTATGCCCCAGGCTGACCAGTCGCTCTGGAGTCTGGGGGCTCCATGCTGCATCCATGGTCTGGGGCTCTATGCTGTACCCGTGGTCTGGGGGCTCTATGCTGCATCCATGGTCTGGGGGCTCTATGCTTCACCCATGGCCTGAGTGCCCACCCCCAGCCGATGGCCTGCAGAGTGCAGTGAGTGCCCTCCAGGGACCTCGCACAATGCTTCTGCTACAGTGTTTCCTGATTCTGTAGGGCTGGGGGCTGAGGCCCCATTCTCTAAAGAGTTCCCCAGCTCCCTCGAGGCCCAGCCACCACCTCCCCACAGCAGCCTCAGGCCAGTCACTCTCTAGTGGCAGGAGGGTTACTACTATCCTTTTGTCACATAGTCCTGGAACTCAAGTCCTCCTTCTGCACATGCCGAGCTCCACCTCCACACAGTACCTGGAATCTCATAGCAAGGTCAAGACTTTCTAGGTTTCTTTCCTACTGGCTGGGCAGCTGCACCTCCTTCAGGAGGTCAGGCTACTTCCTTGGCATATTTACAAGTTGGTAGAACATCCAACACGTGAGGAGAGTGATGCAACACTAGGGAAGTCTACATCAGAGGAGATGTGGGGAGACAATTACCTCCTTCAATCTAAACACTGTACTCCTAGTGATAAAGCCTCAGAGTGCAGTCAGTTTCCTTAGGGGCTGCCTCACTGTATTGGTTCATAGTTCACTTTGTGGTCATAAAAGGAGAGCAGTGCTTTGTTCTTGTATTAGTTCTTATCAGATAACAAGCCCTAGTAAATGATGATTCTGTTATACAACAATCCTGCAGGCTGTCCTTTGTGCTTAGTTAGTGGGGTCTCTTCTCCATCCTGCTTTCTGCAGTCTCCTCCTTGGCTGGTTCCTTCCTATGTTCTCTTTAGCCATCCACACTCCCTCCTCATCACCCACTGCCTGCCCCCTGTGTCCCACTGTAGTTCAGAAGCCATAGATACTTGCCTCTGCTACCCCTGTCCTGCTGGAACCAGCGGTAGCAGGAGGCTGTCTAATCCAGGAATTGATTCACATGCTGGCCTGGCTTCAGCACCAGCGCCTCGAGACCTCCCACCCCCAGAGAAAGCACGGAAGAGGCTGCAGAGACTGGGGCCATTTCTTCCTTCCCTCATTTGATCAACAGGTGCTTCTTGTGCACACAGGCTGGCCAGACATGGAGGAGGACACACACACAGCGCTCAGGTTGGAAGAGGAGTTCTGCTGAGCCTTCTCTGCAGTGGCCATGCTGAAGCCTGACTAGGTGCCTGATGTACACAGCTTGGAAGAAAGAAGAACAGAGGTGCAAAGCCCCTGAGGCAGGAAGAAGCGTAGCTTCTGGGGGGAATCGAAGAGGCCAGGGGCTGGAGATGGGGAGTTGAGGATGGGGAGGTCAGAGTTCAGGCCCATCAAGTGGTCCAGCTTGGAGGTCATAGTCCTAGTTCTGACTGTCAACCAAGGCCAGTAGGCATAAGTGCGAGGTTGTCAGTAGAGACACAGAGGTCTTTTTGTCTGTAGATCTGTGTGTGGTTGTGCAGGCATGGCATGCAAGAGCCAGGAGGAGGTGGCAGCTGAGGATTAGAGCCCCAGCCCAGGCCAGGCTCTGAGCCAAGCCATAACCCAGGCTGGCACTCTGGCCAATGAGAGTAACAGAAAAAGCACCTCCCCACTGTTCCAGGGACTTCTTAATCCAGCAGGGCCTTGGAGGGAGAAGAGAAGCCTGGAGGGCAACATGTGAGGGATGGTACTTTGCATCTTAATTGTATGCTAAGCAGGCCCGTGGGCAGGGCCAGCTGCAGAGCATTAGCTGCCACCAAACTCTGGTGACTCAGGCCACCGAGCCTTAAAATATTTATTTTTCTGTGCATTTGGAATTCAGCATTTGAAAGGGAGCCACTGCTGGGAAGCGGAAGCGGGAACCTGTTGGCAACAGTATCTGGAAATAAATCAGGGCCAGGAGTGTGGCCTCCTCTATCATGCGTCTGTTCCCACACCATAGCCCATGGCCCCTTCTTTGTTTACACTCTTGGGTGCATCTGAGGGCAGAGTCTAGCTTCAGGGGTGCAATCTGTGGGTTGGGGGTATTGGGGTAGGTACAGCAGGAAAGGGGTAGAAGCCCATAGAGTTATGCTTGTTCCTATCACTTTGCAGCCAGGGTTCCACAGCCTCCACCCTGCAGTCCCAGGGATGGGTCTAAGTTCCTCCCCCTGTGGCTGTCACCAGGCTCCATTGGGCTGCTTGAGCCCCTGGCCCAGCTCTGAGATTGAGTTCTCTGAGCACAGTGCGTGTTGCTTCTTGACCTGCTGGGAGTGGAGGGGCTCACCTTGCAGGCTCCTCATGCGCACACAGGCAGGGAGCTCCTCAGAGCCAGAGGGAGGGACTCCTGTCCTGAGGGTGCTGCCTCACCCTGGGCTGGCCTGAGGTGAACCAGCATTGCTGGCTGCTGGTGGTGATGCCTGGGCTCAACCTGCCTCAGTGGCCCTGGACTGACTGGGTCACTTCAGTCCTGATTATTTCAGAAGGTGGCAGGAGAGGGAGAGACACTCCCAGAAGAGATGCTTGTGAGAGAGACATGGACCCATGTGGAGAAACCCAAATGCTTCTTCCTGAAAACTGGAGTTGACTGAGCCCTAGAACCAGATGCCCTGCTCAAGGGAAGGGTGTGTAAGCCTGAGTCAGAGGCTGGGGTGCAAGGTCTACTCCCCTCCCCTCTGTGGAGTTCAGATGTCTGAGGACTGAGCAGGGGGTGTGGGTACTGGTCCCTGTAATCTCCCAGGCCTACTCAGCCTGGGGCCCGAGAGCTCTTCTTGCTGGGAGGAGACATCGGATCTTGGGAAGACATTCCTAAAGGAAACTACTGTGGTTTAGATCTCAAATGTCCTTCAAAGTCTTGTGTGTTGGAAGATGATTGGATCCTGGGGCCATTGTGCTCAACTGTGGATTACTCCAGTGATGAGTTTGCAGCTGATTGTGCTCCTCTGCAGTGAGGCCTGCTCTGAGGAGGCAGGTCAGTGGGGCAGGTCACAAATGCCTCTGCCTGTGGGTGTCTGTCCCTTTCCTCCACCTTTTGTCGCAATGATCAGCAATGAAGATGCATTTTTGTCTCTGACACATTCTCTCTCTCTCTCTCTCTCTCTCTCTCTCTCCCCCCCCCTCCCCTCCCTCCCTGACTGCCCTGACCTGGGGCGTTTTTCTCCATCAGGCCCTTCTAAACACACTCTCAGCTTCAGAGCCAGCTAATCTTGCACTGTGACCACTGGCAACTATGAGTCAAAATAGACTTCTCTTCTTTTCAGTCACAGGGGTCAGGTATTTTTCCCAGCAACGTGAAAGTGACTCATGCACATCTTCTATGGTAGAACTGGGACAGGGAGAGGTCAAGGTAGGAGGAGGCAGCCAGGAGAGCATGGCACGCTTCAGTCCTGGAGTCCCGGCATGTTCCTCAGCTCCACAGGGAGCTGGGCTGGTCCCTGGCCCCTGCCAGTGGCTGGGGCTACAAGGTGAGGAGATGCATCCAGGGGGCCAAGGTAGGGAGTGGGGTGTGGGGTGGCAAGGAGGGGGCCTTCCACAGAGCTGTGGGGTCCAGGAGCTGAGAGCCTGTGCCACAAGGGGCCTTGTGGAGCTGCCTCCTTGTGGGTGCATCTTGTTCCTTTGTGGGTTCCACAGTGTGGGGTCAGTGACAGGAGGGCAGTGCAGGAGAGGAAGAGCACTGAATTGGGAGTCTTGGGTCCTGGGCAGCAGTCCAACCTCCATTCTTTTAAAATATATTTCTGAAGTGCTTTGGTATTTTACTGAGTCTTCATACTATTGACAGCTAAGTTAGGTAGAAATAAAATATTATAGGCTGTTAGGGAAAAGCCTTTGAAGGAGTCAGTGTAGAAGATGAGAAGGTACTGCAACTGTGGCTGGAGGTGCATGCACTGAGGGCCAGGCCCCAAGGTCAAGATGAGATGACTAGACCTATGTACTGCCTGGCTCGATAAAGTCTAAATAGGCGTTAGTCACCCAGGTGCGTGACCAACACCTCCAGACTCATCTCATCTCTTCCAAAAAAGGTCCTGTTCATTCCATGTACGCTTGCTACATGACTTGCTTCTCCATTGGATCAACATTACCTAAGGGGCTATACTTGTAATCTTTAATATATATATATATATATATATGTATATATATATACATATATATGTATATATATATATATCCTTTAAGTAGTTCCAAAAACTTTTAATATTTAAGTATAAGTATAACAAAATATATGCTAGAGTTATATGTTTAATATGTTAGGTTAAATAAAATGTATTAAAATTAAAAGTACCTGGTTTAGTTTCTTTCTTTCTTTCTTTCTTTCTTTCTTTCTTTTGTTTTACTCTTTTAATGTGGCTTCTGTGAGTTTTAAAATTACTTATATGGATCCCAATATATTTATATTGGAGGGTAATACTCTAGGTTTTCTAGGGAGAGTAGAGGAGAGCACGCTGGGAATGAGGTATCCTGAGAACAGAGCACGCTGGGAGCAATGTGTGCTTAAAGCAAGGCATGCTGGGAAAAATCTACCTTAAGAGCTCTCCTAGAAAGATGCTAGGAGCAGCTTTGTAGCCTTAGAGTAGCGCATGCTGAGACATTTTTCCCTGAGACCAAGGCATGGTGGGGGGAAGTGCTGCTGGGGAGATGAGGTCTTGCAGAGCATGCTGGGGATGACTGTTTTAAGAGCTGACCAGAGAATTCTCCTGGGAAACCTGCCTAGGGGGTGGCAAGAGCCACACACTTGGAGCAGCACAATCTGCGGGCTCAGTGGGAGGGCCAGGACGAATGTGCAGGTGGGAGATTGGTATGTGTCCTTGCCAGTCTCATCCCGGAAAGGTCCTGGAACTGCTGAAGGTCTCCATGTTGGATGAGGCGCATCGGGCTGCCCTCCACCTCATCCAGCAGGATGCCTTCTGCATCTTGCTGGGGGAAGAGATCAGAAGATGAACACAGGTTTGGGTGTCCAGTTGGCAAACTCCTGGGGCCCCCACAGCATCCAGAACACACTGGAGTGGATCACCGATGTAGAAGTGTGTTTCATTGCCTACATGGGCAGAGTAGCCCATGGTGGGTGCATCGTTCATGTGGACCGTGCATTCTACCTGCTCAATCTCGGGGTCCACTTTGGTGCCCTGCAAGTGGCTGAAGCTGATGACAATCACACACTAGTGGCACAGGGAGGGCAGTGTCTTGCTGCCCAAAATACGGATGAAGCTGTCGGTGAGGCTTGGCTTCTTGAGGCTGGGCGGGCAGCGCGGCCCTGCAGGGAGTCGTAATGGAAGACCTGGTTGGCCCTGTTGCATCTGCAGAGGATGAAAATGATGTTGAAGGCAGGAGAGTCACAAACATTGCTGACCTCAGCTCCGCATGTGTGGAGGGCGAGGGCCAGTGTCTTCTAGGTGGCCGGAGGTGGGGGCAGGGATACGGGGTTACACCTCCGCTAGGGGCACCCAGCCTTCATGCCTGGGCCATTCAGGTGGCACCTGGATTTGAGTTGGGTGCCAGTCCTATACTCCTGAGCTTATTATTGATCATGGTTTTGTCCCACACTGTACCCTCTTGAGATGTTGAACCCTCCTCCTGATTTTGCTCTATAAATTTCCCTTTAAGAAGTGGGTTCATTGGCGCCCCATTCTCCAGGTCCCCTCCTTCTTTAGGCACTGTCTCTCCCTCAATAAAATTTCCTACCGTTACCCTCCATTCCTCAGAATTCATTTTTTGATTTTGGGACCACACAATTCACGTATTGGACATCCAGCAGCTTGGGAGTTACATTTATTTCTCCTATACCCCCTGGAGATCCTATGTTACTCACAATAGTGTTGTCAGGCAGGTACCCTTTCTGTATTGCATTGGTGGTGAGAAACGGGAAAAAGGTTACAATTAATGAGGTTATAACTGACAGCATTTTTCTTTCAGCATTATCTGCAATCACTGGATAGTTCTAGGAAAGTAGAACTACCACTGTTCTACAAATAAGGAAATAACAATGATGATAAGAGTATTAATGGATCATATTTATTGTGTTAACCATGTTAGGTTACAGATTTGGACCTTTGTTATTCTTATTATTCCCATTTTTCAGGTGAGAAAACTGAGGCTGGAGAGGTTGTTCAAAGTCGCATGGCATAAATGGAGAAGGGTTGGATCCAGGCTGGCTGACCCCAGCTCCTTGGGCTCTTGAGGGTGGGCATTACTTTCCAACTGCTTTTTTCGTGGCCCCGGGGTCTTGCTCTGCTCAGCCCTTCAGCCACTTGGCACGGTGAGCTGTGGTGGGGCTGTGCTGTCTCTGAAAGCTTTGAAGGCTGCCGATGGGGAGTGCAGGGGAGGGCATGCTCGGGAATGGGGCTCAGGGAACAGGGAGCTTTACAGAGGGCATGACCTCAGGGGCTCGTGCCACCCCTCTGTAGCCTCCTTCTCTTTCTTTGCTTTTGTCTCTTGTGCATTTGCCACCCCCTTCAGGTAAGGGACAGTCAGTGTCCAGCTGGGTGATCCCAGGAGTCATGGGACTCTAGGCACTTGAAAGAGCTCTTACCAAGAGTGGCTGAAAGCTGAAAGTCCAATAAAGTCACATCTCGGGACAGAAGTACCAAGGCAGAGAGGCAGAGGGGAGAGGGCAGAAGTGCAAAGCTGGTGACAAGGAGGCCATGAGCTCCTGCAAAGCCAGGCCACAGAGAGGAGCAGGAAGGGGCTGTGGAGTCAGACGAGTCACCCATCCTGATCCAGGCCAATGTGGTGATGCCCTCAGGCTTGGTTTCCTCATCTGTGATGGGAATAATGATTGTATTAGTTATCCCTGCTGCAGAACAAACATCCCCTTGTGTAGAAGTTGAGACTAACACGTGCTGATTATCTGGCAGTGTCTGTGGTCAGGGGTTCAGGCACAGCTCTGCAGTGCCCTCATAAGGCTATGTTCAGGGTGTTGCCAAGGTTATTATCCCACCTGAGGGCCCAGTGGGGGAATCTGTTTCCCATCCCATTAAACATGGCATTGGCAGGATTCTTGAGGGTTGTTGGGTTGGGGTTGCAGGTCTCCGCTGGCAGTTGCACAGAGGCTGCCCTCAGTGTCTGCATCAGAATGCACATGTGGCCCGGGGAGATGGCTNAGTGGAATAAGTGCTTCCCTGGCAAGCGCAAGGGCCTCAGTTCAATCCCCGGTTCTGCAAAAGCATGCATGTGTGTGTGTGTGCGCGCGCACACACACACACACACACACACACACACTCACACATGCAATGGGGGAGGAGAGAATCAAGACAGAAGTCCCAGAGTTCCAGTCCTTCGTAAGTTTTGGAAAGAATAGGCCACGGTTGTTGTCCTGAGCTCTTTATCAGGAGCAAAGTCAGGGCTGACCCACACACAGGGTGGAGACTACAGAGAGAGTACTGTGTCAGAATATAAAAATATCAATTTTGTAAGAAAAGCATAAAGTTGAACTGAGATGCTACATGCTGAGTACCTAGGTGGGGTCCTGTGTGTATTGTAGTGTATGCTTAGTAGATTGACCTTATTAACAGTCAGTCAGGGTAAACTGAGGCTGAGGCAGGACATAATACCACAGCCATCCCAGTTCCCATTGGCCAACACCATGAGAAAACTATGGGTGACCCTTCCGCCACCCCACTCCATCTCCATTGAGTCAAACCCTGCCTGTTTCCCCAGGGTCGTTTCCAGGGCCTCCTACAGGAAGTGTGTCCCCAGCTTGGGTGACCCATCCTTCAAGCGTCCCCTCCTCCCCTGGCAGGGGTACCTCTTCTGAGGCCACCAAGAGCAGCATTGCCTCTGTTCCCTTCACCCGAGATACGCAAGTCTATGGTGTTTGCCACTTACAGATTTTCTTGGAAATAGCAATGGAATCTATTTTTCTTTTAAATCTGGAAGGAAAAATTATGAAGTTTACATCATTGGGAGATAGGCAGAATGGTGGCTTGTTTCAACATCGACGCTGCTCCTTTGCGCAGTTCAACAGCTCTTGCATGTTCCTGACAGACGCAAGACTTCCTCTCCCTTCACAAAGCCCCCTTCCTGGTCTGAGTGCAGGGTTCACTTTAGAGAGCAGGGAATTATGGTTTCAGACAGTAATGGGACTTGTCTAGGACACAAAAATGATAGAATGAGGATTTATCTGATGACAAGAATACGTGGTTTTTGTATTTCATTTATTTTTTTAAAAAATCTATTTATTTATTTATTTATGTAGCTGAGGGTCTCGCTACGCAGCCCAGACTCATAATGGTCCTTCTGTCTCAGCCTCCCCAGTGCTGGGATTACAAGGGTATGCCACCATGCCTGGTTTTGGTGGCTGGCTCAGCTTGCCTGGGAGCGGGGCCCACCACAGCATGCAGTACCCGGGATCAAACCCCGGTCCTTGCGCTTGCCAGGCAGGCACTTAGCTATTTCCCCAGCCCCATAGTTCACTTATTCTTTCAAGAAATGTATTGAGTCCTTGCTGTGGTCCAACCTCTGTGCTAGGATTCTGGGGGACAGAGCCAAGAGGAAGTCCTCGTGCCAGCCATATATGACTTCTCTGACTCCCACCCAGTTAGAATTCTGTGTGAAGGAGCTGAATTCCCCAACACTCCCCTTACCCTGTTCCTTCTGCTTGGCCATCAAGCGAGGCAGGCTTGGCTCCTGTTAAGCAAGAGCTCTATCGACTCTTGGTGTGGGTGGCATGCAGAAGGACATGACCTTGACTCCCAAGAGAGAGGCACCTACCAGATGCAGAAGCTGGATGAAGGCGATGAGTGAGAAGTGTCCATGTGGAATGGGGGCCAAAGTCTGAGGGTTAAGGGAGCACCGTGGGCCCCACTCCCCATCCAGGCTGGCCCCAGACTTCTCACCCCTGCCTCAGAGCTTCAGGAGTTAAGCTCCTGCCACCACCTTCCTGCCCAGTGAGCCAGTGATGATGGGGTTGCAGTTAATGGTAATTTGGACAAGGTTGGTCAACTAGAAACACATAAGGAGATTGAGACATGAAAATGCCCCCAGAATTTACACAATTGATATATTGCAGCTCAGTCAGCTGTTAACACCATTGTAGGGGAGATGGCAGAAATCATTGGCAACCAACCTTGCATCTGTGGGCTGAACCTTTGCAAAGGAGAACACAGAATGGCCATGTCACCAGGAGTATGTCCCCAGTGCCACCATGTCACCCACCCCCGAGCACTCCCTCAGGCAAGTGGGAGTAGCTGCTCCATGGGACATTTGTGTGTCTGGTGCTGCACTGGGCACTGGCATGTGGAGGTGGACAAGAGGGACAGGGACCCTTCCCTCCTGGATCTTCCCTACTAGTAAGAATGAAAGACTGAAACAAATAGATGAATACATGCATACCCAAGTCAGGTGACGGGAAGTGGCACAGAGACAAGAAGATAGGGAAGTGGGAGTGAAAGGGGCAGGGTGAACTGAAAGGACAGGACGGGGACTTCCAGACGGGTAGCTGGGACCTTCGGTGATTCTCAAGAGGTCAAGAACATATCTGGCTTTCTGCTCCACAAATTCCTATTCTGTTTACTAGCTGTGTGTCTTTGGCAAGTGATATATCCTCTCTGAGCTTCAGGTGCCTACTCTGTAAAGTGAGCATAATCATACTTGCCATATTTTGAGACAAAATATATTAAAACCTCTTGTCACCTGTAAAGTGTTCTATATCTGTGGGTTTTTAGAGCCAATTACAGTGTAAGTCACCCATACATGGATTAGCTCCTCCTTTTCTTGCATAGCCTGTGTGCCAGGGGCCTTCTCTGTGACCTCCGCAGGGAAGGTCCTCCACCTCTGACTTGCTTCTCAGATCTGGACCTGGGAAGACTGTCACCTACTGGGGAGCAGGCTGGGTCATTTTAAGGAGACCGAACCTAACCAGAGTGCCAGAAGGCTGCCATCAGCTAGGTATGGTGACTTGCAGGTTTATGAGTGGCCATGGTACCTGCCTCGGGCACCACAGAGGCCTTCTGCAGGCTTCCCAGGGACTCCCTGCTCCCTTTTTCCAAATGCTTGATCAGATAGATTTTGAGTTTCCACTCTGATCTTCCAGGACATTGACCCCAACCTGTACATTGTCCAAGTGTAGGGTCTGGCTCTTCTGCCTGGTTCCCATCAAGCTCTCCTTCCTGGGCAGGACCTTGTCCCTCCTGGGCCCTGGATGCCAGCTCTGCCTTGGCCCTACAGGGACCACCTTGGTCTATACACCTTCCCTCCCACCTTCTTCCATGACCTCTCCCCGTGACTCCCAAGGTGGGAGAAGTGCTGAGGATGTGGCTGACTCCATTTTCCTTCATATAAGTTCAGTAAACTCACATGACACAAGAGGCAAATCATTTCCACCTCCTTGTGGGTCTCTCTGGTAGCCCTGCCCTCAGCCTCTTCCACCTCAGTGACAAGGCCTGGGGCAGAAAGGCCAGTTCTGGCTGGGCCCAGGCTGTGTTGCCAGTTCACTTTGCCTCACCCTCTGTTGGTCCACATGACAAGACTTCATGTTGTCCCAGCTTGTCCTGTACTCTGAAGCTACATCTTCCCCATGATGCATGTCTGTGCAGGGGTTCATCAGCCTGGTGACACTTTAGTATCACTCTAGAGAGATTTTTAAAAATACAAGTGGCTGGCTCCTCTCCTAGATCCACTGACTCAGAATTTCTGGGAGGATATTTGGCATGGGGGTTTTCTAAAATTCCCCAGGATGATTCTAAGCACCCAAGGCTGAAAACCACTGCTTCAGGGGAGGAGTTATACTTAGCTTTGCATCTTCTAACCCCAGCTCCTCCTGGATTCTCCCAGGAGCTCCCTGCAACTTTGGTAGTTTTGAGGCTTCTTTTCCTTGTAGTCTATGTCCACTTACCATACCCAGCTGGTCAAACTCATTTGGGAAGTATGACTTCTACACTGACCTGGGCTGTTCAGGACTAGACCATGCCTTCTTCTGTTTGTGATAGCATGCCTCTATGAATCTGACTATAAATAAATAAGCATTTCTGGCTGTCTCTCATGCCTTGACTTACTTAGGGTCAACCAGCCTCTTGCCTTTCAAAACTTTTCAGTTCTCCTACTCTGCCTCCGACAACCTAAGAATGCTTGCTCAAGTGCATGGAAAAGCTAATTTTACAAATGCATGCCACAGATGACAATTGGCTTTAGGGCAACCCTCTGCAGGGCTCAGAACCTGATTTGGGTTGCACATAATAGGTATCTAACTTCTATTCAGTACCTGTTCATCTTAAGCTTAAATAACAGATTCCATTAAAAGAGCATTAGCATGGGGCTCCCATAATTGATCTTCTCTGGAGAACTAATAGTTCAGAAGGCATGCAGTGGAGCAAGGGCATCATACATCATTAAGCTCATTTATCCTAATTGATTTATCTAAGAATTGCTGGGCCAGTCAGCCTTGTGCCCACTGACCCAAGCTGGGGGTCCATGGGTGCCTGGAGTTGGGGGAAAAGAAGCAGGGTAGGTAGACAGAGCCAGGGCCAGCAGGCGCAGGCTCCATCCAGATCACAAGACAGCAAACAACATAATGGGCCTCAGAGGCAGGCCAGCCCAGGAAGCTTTTAGAGACTCTCAGCAGCCCTTGTAGTGCACCCAGATTACACACAGAGCTATTTCACATCATTAAACCCCTCCTTCTGTCCTCGGGTGCGGTGTACTCTCTCTGCATCAGGCTGGGCTTCAAAGTAACTGCTTTGCCAGAGCAGGTGTAGCCACTGTGGCAGACTGACCCTTGGACCTTGGGACACATTTTCTGGCTGGCTGTTTGTTTGCTTGCTGCTCTTTCAGCTCTGGGGTTGGGCTGATGTGCTGGAGACTTGCATCTGTTCAGCCTGCCTATTAAGTTCCTGCTGCCAGTCAGATGGGGTTTGGGGGTAGGCAGCCCCAGACTCCAGACCCACTGGAGGCCCCTGTGATGCTCTCCCTGATGTCCTTCCAGCCTAAATCCCATCGTTCCTCAGGTTACTTGACAGTAGGGGGACACTGGGAACAATCTCCCAGTGTAGGATATGCCTAGCCATATGTGCTCTTGCATCTGTTTTCCTTTAAAAGCAGGAACCAGGATACCAATATGGTAGAGCAGACCCCTGGGCCAGGGAATGCCTACTCTGGTGCTCTATCTCTCTTCTGCTTCCTCTAATAACCCAAAGCCCTCCTGATGTCTATAGTCTACCATGTGCACTTGATTCTCCCATGGAGCCCACTGCCAGCTGCATCTGTGCCTCCCCTCCCCTCTGCCAGGCTCCAGCCCATCCTGGAGGCTCCATCCTCCCCAGCTCCTTGCTGGCCTAGCCTCAGAGCAGACACAAATGAGGTGGACTTCGGGGCTACAGACCCCATGATGAGCCCCTGTCTGATTGCCTCAGGTGATATGCTGCCTTTTGTATTGATTTCTTGGGTGCATCTCCAAGGTCTCAGCTGGAAACAGAGGCTGGCTCTATATCCCAGACCATCTGTCTGGGGCTGTCATGCATCCAGTCCCCACCCAGCATTTGCCAGCTTTATCCTCTCTGTGGGGCTGAATTTGCTTCTCTTTATCTGTGGCCAGATATGACAGACCACAAGAAGTCATGATTTTGTATTTTGTGTCCCACCCACTATATCAGGTAGGTCCTTAGATGTTGCACAAGGTCACCACCGCTGGAATCTGAAAATGCTGCATCGCATTTCTGACCTCCCTTCTTGCCAGAGTTCTAAATTGTGGGAAGGCTGCAGAGTGAGGGACAGCTGCAGACTCAGTGGTTCATGCCTGTGTGACCTTGGGTAATTCTTTTCCTCTCTTTGAGTTTATATTTCTTTATTTGTAAGATGAGAGGGTTAGAAATAATGATTCCCAGGGATCCTTTAACTTTTGAAATAAAATGGAAAACAGGAGACCCTGAAGACAAGGGGAATTAATGCAGTGGCCAAATCAAGCAAGGTGGACTCTCCTCTCTGCCCGAGGCCTGCACATCACGCAGGCCTTGGCACTGGAGCTTCAGAAGACTCCCAGCACAAGGGCCCTGGGCTCTCACCTTTGGAAAATGGTGCAATTTAATGATAATGCAATTACAGATGTGCTGAGATTGAAACAGCCCATCTTATCTCAAACTCATCTTCCCCACCAAGTATCAGGGCAGGTGCTGATCCCTAATAGCTGCTGAAATGAATTCACCCAGCAGCTGGGGGTGCGTGGAGAGGAGAGCTGTGTGTGAGAGAAGAGAAGAAGGGAGGGAGATGGCAGCTGGAGAGAGGGAAGGGAGCAGGGTCTGAGCGAGAGGAAGAGAGGAGGAGAGGGGCAGGAGAGGGAGAGAAATGACACACTGAAAAATGGGAAGTAGAGAAGGAGGGGTGGAGGGATGGGAGGGGAGAGAAAGAGAGAGAGAGAGAGAGAGAGAGAGAAGCTAGTGAGAGTGAGTGAGGGAAATAGGGATGAAGGAGGAAACAAGATAAGGGAGAGAATTGGAGAGAGACAAAGCAATGGAGAAAAGGGGTGAGCGTGAGGAAGACAGAAAGAGAAGGCAGAAAAGGTGAAGAAAAATGAAGTAAATAGCGGTTCTAAGAGATGGAGACAGTGGGAAAGGATAACAAAGAGAGGGAGAGGAAAGATAAAGGATAGGAAGGGAGGGAGCGAATGAAAGAAAGAAAAGGAGAGGAGAGGAGGGAGAGAGAGAGGGGAAGGGAGAGAAAGAACACTACGAAGAGAAAGGGGGAGACTGTGCAGTAAGGAGGGAAGGAAGGAGAGACTGAGAGACTGCCAAGGAAGGAGGGCGTCAGGAAGCAAGAGGAGCCAGGGCAAAAAGAAAGGAATGTAAGGTGGGAGGGAAGTCGGGCAGGGAGAAGAAAGGTCTGAGAGATCTGAGAGATGATGGCGGGGAGGGAGAAGAAGGAGGGGGGGGGGAGAGAGAGAGAGAGAGAGAGAGAGAGAGAGAGAGAGAGAAACTTCCCAGGGTGAAGGCAGACAGCAGGCACGAGAGGAGCAGGCACTTGGAAAATCAGACCCAGAACTAGAGAGCGGACTGGGAGCCCTGAAAAGAGGCACAGTGTAATGACCCAAGGCCTGGAGTGGGTGCAGCCCCCGGTCAGCCTCCAGGCTCGGCTGGCCAGCGCTATTCCTCGCTCGCCGAAGTCCTGCGAGAGCCGCGGACAGCTCCCGCGTTCAGAACCGCGGACAGCTCCCGCGTCGCCAGGGCTCGAGTCCGCAGAACCTGGGCGGGAGAGAAGGGTCCTCCTGGCCTTGGCTGCTGGCTTCCCCAGAAAATGCCTCTTTTGGGCAGTTGAAATGCAGGCCTGCTGAATAGATCAATTATTTTTCAGAATATGGTTTTGATCCCGATGTTGCTACTTCACTGGATCACTGAGTGGAAAGGGCTCGCAGAGAAAATGGCATTTTTTATAACCCTGGAAAAAAGCTCCGGAGCTGATGAGCTGAGCCACCCAGCGAGCGGGCGCACACACATGTGATACATAACTAACCAGAAGCATAATCTTCTAAATTGAAAGCCATAATGTTTGCTGTTGGAGCTAAATATTAACAGGGCGTTGGCTCCCAACGACCCTCGGGAGGCGGCTGGCTTAGCGGGAGGCTGTCGTCATATTCAAGCAACTTGATTAAATTCCTTTCTGCCACCAGAATTAAGAAATGAATAGTTTTATGAGAGTCATGCCACAGAGGACAGGAAAATGAAATGTTCAGGAAAGAGAGGGGCCATTTGCCTGCCCGCCCCTGCCCTGCAGTTCTGGAGGGAGGGCTATCACTCTTCTAGAGAGATTGTGCAGACAGCGGAGGGCTACTGAGTGACAGGTGCTCTTGCCTCCTTGGGGCATATCTGATGGTCCCTCCCTACTAACCCTTGGGGGTCTGAGGGTTACAGGAATCCTCCTTGGGGGAGGCCTCTCAATCCTTCATACAGGAAGCAGGAAATTATACATGCTTAAATCATAGGCTCCAGAGTTCAGCCCTGCTCTTCACTGGCTGTGTGATTTCAGGACAGGCAGGAAACCTCTCTGTGCCCAAGTTTCCTTCACTGTAAAATGAATATATACTAATATCTACCCTGCAGGGTTATTGTGAGGGATTAAAGGGCCCTAGGATGCTTAGAACAGGGCTTAATACATAGTATATGGAGTAAGTACTCCATAACATTAATGTTACTATTTGATTTGTGTTGGAACTATATACAATTGCCATTTGGTAGTTAAACTCAATAAAAATTTAATATGAAGTTATATAGCAAGATTTTTGTATTTGTGGCCACCTATTTCTGCCCCGTGGCCCTGACTCAGCCCTGGAAGCAATGCAAAGCTTTGCTAACTTAAGGGTGGTCTCACAATATACTACTTTTGAGTTAGGAAAAATACTTTAATTAGAAAAATTCCAGTGCACCTCACACTCAGGAAGGTTTGCCTGTGACATTTCTTTTGGAAAGAGAAAAGCAAAGAGGATTGTCATTATTGGCCATCTTATTAAGCATCCTGAATTATGCTGGCAGTGTTGCAATATGAAGTTTGCTTAATATTCTCATTAATCCTGGGAGATGGACCTTGAATCCCATTTTATTGATGAAGAAACTAAGGTTCAAGGAAGGGCAATGATTGGTTGAAAATTATACATCTAGGGCAGCAGAACAAGAATTCAAATCCATCATCCTAGAGAAAGAAGCAAGGGTGGAATTCAGCTGTGGTGAATCCTGACTGACCTCCGTCATGCTTCTCTTTGTACTTCTTTACCTGCCTTCCTCATGAAAGACACTTGTCTCCATGTCCACAACGCAGGCCTCTTTTTTCCTTTAATAAAGTGATGAAGATATACACCCAGGAAACTAGCCCTGCAGAACCCAAACTTCACAAACCTAGGCCTTGGCAGACCATGTTTAAGTGGCTGACCCCACACCAACAGGAATCCTGCTCATGTACACAGTTGCTTTCCATTGTAAATAGTCCAGAAAAAAGCAGGGCAGAGGGATTAGAGTTGGATTGAGATGAAGAGAGGGGAGAGTGGGAAAGCAGTTGCCTAAAATATCATTTGTACTGGAGAAGAAATAGTCATAGAGAATGGGAGGCAATGCATGAAATTCCATTTTTTCTTATGTGGAGCCATTTTAGCCCCAGAGAGAAGCAGCAGAGCATTATGCTCTGACCATTAAAAGGTCTGGTGAGCCTGACTAAGAGGCAATCTCTAGTGTTTCCCAGGAAGATAGGGAGGGGTGGCAGAGGACAAGTGTCTTATACAACCTAGGGGTAGGGAAGTGGGGGGTGGGCTGGCTTTACATTCCAAGTGTGCTGCACTCCTGCAAGTGGCCCCTCAGCAGGATCCCCTTCCAGGACAACCTGACCTTAGGAAGTACCCAAGGGGCAACTGGGGCCTTAGATGACAGAAGGCAAAAGAGACAAATAGTCTCACTGGTGCTTTCCCATCTGTACTTACTCCTTTTCCTAGCTCCCTAAGTCTGGTGTTACTATCTTTATTTCACAAAGCCAGCATTAAACACACACACACACACACACACACACACACAACTGTACTAGGGGCAGTGGGGGTTATGGTGGTGGTAGTTGCAAAAGTAACCATCTGCAGATGCACTCTGTGCTCAAGGTGCTTCTGTGAGTCCTTGTGGCCCACAGTGGGTGTGGCAGGTGGCTGCATGCCACATGACAGTGATCCCTTCAGTACCATGGAGCTGTCACAGGGCAGTTCTGCCCAGCCAGGGACTGTTAGTGATCCATAAGTTGGTCTCATTTATTGAATGAGAGAGGAGGTAATATGTGTTTCTTCTGGATAACTTCTCTTTTTGGTCTGAGGGCAAGACACAGAGGTCTCTGTGCCCAGAGGATGGCAAAGCCACAGCTGGAATTAGCCGGGTCCCGGGTCACCATCATTTGAAGGAGAGTCACACTGAGCACAAGCAGTCTTGATTGGCTATTGTGTGGATGGAAATCTGCTTCTATTGAATCAGCTACTGAAATATTAGGGCTTATTTGTTAGAGAAGCTGTCATTACTCAAGCTAATGCATATACATTATCTCATTTAGTGTCATGATAAGCTTCTGGGGACAGGTACTGGGTACCTACAACCTATTTTAAAGGGAAAAATCTCAAGCATGGAATCTGCTCATTTACCTGAAGCTGCACAAGTGGGTGATTCAGCCAGGATTTGAAACTGCGTCCCTCTGATTCCAGGTTTATAGCTTTCAGTTTCTTCATTGTGCCCACCGGGTGAGGGCAGGCACTGTCTGCCGCAGAACATCATCGAGGAGACCAGAGCCCATGGTGCCTGGGCCGGATGCAGTGGGCCTGTGTTCATCTAGTCTTGCCTCTGGGCCTGCGGAGGAAGGTCTGGCCAAATTTTTTTGGGCAGTTGTCTCTGAGATCTGGCTTTCATTTGGGGTCTTTATAGAGGCAAAGGTGAGGCAGGGGTGAGTGAGGCAGTGGGTTTTGCTAGGAAAAACTACGTATGGAAGATGAGCTAATAGATGAAGATGTGCTTCTTTACAGTCTGATACCAGAACTTCAAAACTGAGCAGCCTGGGGGTTTTTGGGCAAAGGCATTGCCAGGATGGGGCAGAGCTGAGCAATGTCAGTGCCTGACAGAGACAGGTAGGCCTGACTGTGTGGGAAACTTCTCTGTCAGCAGCTCTTGGACAATGAGGATTGGGATGTTTTGTTGCCATCTGTCACAGTTCTGGAGTTTGGAAGTCCAAGGCCAAGAACTGCGATGCTGCAGAGCCAGTCACAGGTGAGAGCCCATATCCTGGGGGGCTGACTTCTTCCAGAGGAAGGTGAGGGGTGCTCTTGGGTCTCCTTTATAAGGATGCAAATGGCTCCACCTCCAGAAACCGAGGACACCATTCCAAAATGAAAATTGTGGGGCCAAGCATTTGGCCTGCCACCACCAGTTATATTCAGTTTTGCGGTATCACCAAGCACCTTGCCACTTTGTGGCTGCTGAGCAGTTCTTCCCAGTGGGTTCAGCTGAGTTACACATATGCCAGGTAGGCCCAGATGGACGCCAGTAGCCTCACACACATCCAGTGGAGGTGAGCTGTGGTTGGGGTGATGAGGGGCCCTGACCCCCTCCTCATGAGGGGAGCTGCCCAAGCAGGCTGGCTTGAGCACATTCACATGACGTTTGAAGGGCCATGTGAGGCTGGGCTCTGGGAGCAGGCCCTTTCCATGATTTTACTAGGGACACATTTCTTAGACTGTCCCATTAGCTAAAACAAGTCACACACTGTATGGCCAACTTTGAGTCAAGAGACAAGGGGGCTTTCTCAAGAGCACGAGTGCAGGAAAGTGTGGCAGATTGGGCCTCAGTGTTCTCTGCTTTTGAGTCTCTGCTGCGGTGACTTCTGTGAACCTGGGGACATGGGTGCACCCAGGAGCTTTGGCATTGGGGGGGTCTGAGTTGGAGTTATTCTTTACTCCTAGATGCCTTAGGCTGAGGACCCTGCTCATTTGCTTGCATCTTGGGTTCTGAGGTTATTGTGAAGCTCCTGGTAGTCCAGCCTTTGCAGGGTTTACACCCTGGTGGAAACACTGGTTGTTATCTTTTTTCCAACTAAAGATGTAAGATGACTTACTCATTCCTCACTCTAGAACTGTGTATCTTGAGGCAAAACTCCAGTCTCCAGGATGGCTTAGCTCAGCTTCTCAGCACCACGAGAACAGCTTTGCACAACCCCAGTGTGCTCAGGGAGTGCAAAATCACTTTAATATTGGCTGGAGACAAGTGTAATTAGGAAGGTAAATCTGCTGAAAAAAATCATATTATGGAAATGTGATTAGCAGTGACTTCTGAGTTCTTTGTTATTTGAGAATTTCTGCTCCTTGGCATGAATATAGAGAGTTGGTTGTTGGGGGCCCTGGGGCCTCCTCAGTAAGTACTTAGAAAATGTGAGCTCATGAACACAGAAGTGGGGAGAAGGGATGTTAGCTCTGGGTGTCTATCAGTCCCTAAGGAGAGTTGATTGGCTCCTTAGGTCATGAGCTGATCCTGTGGAGGATGCAAGGGACAGGCTCTGACTGGCATAAGGAGACCTATGAGGGGAAGGGCTCTTCTCTTTTAGGCTGGGGGTGAACTCAAAGAACACTGAGCTGGCACTGTGGCCCAGGGACAGCCAGTTCTCCCAGTGGGGCTCCCTTTACTGGGCTGCTGCTGGATCTCCATGGTGTGGGAAGGGGCCTGGGCTCTGCCTCTGTGGGCCACCAGGAGGTGGTCAGAGCCAGGAGATGGTGAGAGCCTGGCACAGCCCCATTCCTGTCAGGGGCTGGGTGTTCCTACTCAAAGCAATAGTGTTCCTTTCCAGTGTCAGGACAAATGAAGGCTTGGGATAGATTCAGGGATTTTCCTCTGGACAGGGATGGGGAGGTCATGCATTCTGGCTTTTGTGGATCCCTTTATAACAATGATAGCAGTAAGTGAATAAATAAAAAGAACTGCCCACTCAGAGAGTGCTGATTCTTAGACGCTCTCGGTGCTTCACATAATGCACCCCATTTAACTTGCCTAACAAGTGCGCAAGGTGGGTGTGACACTTGCCATTTCTGTTATAAGTCAGAAGCCAAGGCACCAGTCATCTGTATCACTAGGAGTTTTCTCAAGATTATTTATAGTAGCAGAGTCAGGATTTGAACTCAGGCCCAGCCTGATTCTCATCTGACTATGAACTCCCAGGCCAGGGAAGCCCCATCTCTACCCATAGAATGTGTCTCCTGTCACTTTCTTTGCTGCAGCCACTCCCTGGTATTGTCTGTGCACACTTCTGGCCACATTCTGGTGACTCTAGTGAGACTCCAGCATGCCCTGGATTCTTTAGAAGGTTCTAGAAGTGGGCACTGCTTGATACTTTCTGGTGAGGGGTCCTGGCTCCACTCTTGGGTCTCCTGTGTGCTGAGCACAGCTCACCTGTCCAGGCATCTACATCTGGAGGAGATGAATCTCTTGGGAAAAATGAGATGGCTCCATGGGCCCTGAGAGAGAAAGAGACAGAAAAAAATCTCTCCCCCAAGCTTGGGTCCTGACACCCTAAATCTTTAAATTGCATTCCATTTTCTTCCATCTTGATCCACCCCAGTCTGGGGATCTAGTCACTCCAGCCCAGGGCTGTGCTGGTATGGATTGGCAAGGTCACGGCATGTGGAGGAGTGGGACATGATACTTGGCTTTAGTCTTGTCCCAGTTCAGCATCTTCCACCTTGAACTACAGTGACATCAAAGATCTTGGGTAGCAGCCTCTTGCCCCTGAGGCCTGGCCCTGTGTTTTCCTTAACATGGGCTTTCCTTAACATGGGCTCTCTGTCTTGTCCTCCTTGTTTCCCTGTGACCAGTAGGGCTGCATCCAACATGGCCTCCACAATCTCTTATGGCTCCCAGGGCAGGGGCCACCTCCTTCTGCATTCCTCCAGGTCCCTGTAGTCTTCCCTATTACTTACAGCCCCAACCACATGGCTGTTACTGTTATCTTGTTACACATGCATTTCCTAATCCCTTTAGAGCCTTCAGGGCAAAAACTCCGGCTTATTTATTGCTGAATTCTCAGCAGAGGGTCTGACACACAGTAGGTGCTCAATTAGTGTTGGCTGAATTGAACTGCCCAGACAACTCATGGGATTGATTGGATTTGGAAATGACATTGTATCTAGAGAATTGATTTTTGTTTATCTCAGGGGCTTGTGATGATGAAATTCACCCCCTCAGTGGCTGCTCTTCTGGGAGAAAACAGAGCTTCTGTTTCTGGATGGAATCAACCCAGCATTGAGTGGGAGGGCTCCACCTTAGTCAGGGACAGGTGAGTGGCAACACAGCCCCCAGCCCATGATGGAAATGAGGCAGTGGGGGGCCATGGTATTACTTTCCATAATTGAGCCAGAGGCTAAGAGTAGCCTTCCTTCCCCTGGCTGAAAAATAGGGGGAATAAATCACCTGGGCACTGAAAGCTGCATTAGGCAAATAAACATTTCTCCAAGAATTATATGTGACATTCAAGAGAAAGCAAATAAACCCTAAGTTATGGGGACCTGTCAAAGCTCTAGCAGAATTAAGTAACTAAAAATTGTTAGTAGTGACACCAACAGGCTCTTAAACCTTCCCTAGCTCCCGCCCTCCTGCTGGTCTCCCAGACAGACCACTACTCCCTGCCACATGTCTCCCTGGAATGTCACAAGTTCCTGGGTCCTCAGATCTAGGGAAACCTCACAAAGCCACCAGAAAGTGCTTTCAAACCTTGCTCCCTGGAGCCCCTGGTGGGGCACTGGGGGGACAGTGATTCCTGCAGAGGAAATAGCCCCCCCAACCCTGTATGCCTCCCTTTGCCCCAACAGGGGTTTGTCTTGGATTCAGATTAATTGGGGATTAATGAGAGTGAGAAATTCTTTTCTAGTAGAAAGGTTCTGCTACTAAGTGCTTTGAAAACCATCATCCTGGAGTAAATACTTGACAGAGAAATCCCCTCTCAAACACTTGAGTCAATAATTGTCCAGCCTCTTGAGCTTGTCCAATGGTGGGGAACTCATTCCAGGGGTTTCTGTTAGCCTCAGGTGTCTGTAATCTCCTCTATATGAGGGTCTTAACCTAGGACTCCGGTGTCAGAGGCTTGAGTTCTAATCCAGGCCTTGCCACTTGCTGTTTACCTCTGGGCAGCCACTGAAGTCCTCTGTTCTCAGATTTCCATCTGTGAAGAGATAATGGGCATGAAGAGACCTAATGACTTAAACGATGTGCAGCTTGCTATGTTCCCTTTCTGGAGGTCAGAAGCGCCAAGGGAGTCTTAAGGACCAAAGTTAAGCCATCACGGAACTGGGGTCTGTCTGAGGCTTTGGGGAATTCCTGCCTTTCTGAAAACCACCTCTCTTCCTAGGCTCATGGCCTTTCCACTGTTTTCAGAGTATTCAGTCCTTTCTTCTAGGATTAAGCTCCTTCTCTGAAGGACCCTGTGGTGATCTTTGGCCACCCAGATAATTGAGTTCCAGGGCTTGGGTTGTGGCCTTTTCTGGGCCCTTATGCTGTTTCCCACTTACTAGAAGGACCTGGCTTGGGGCAAATGAAGGTTGGACTGGGAGATGTTCCTTAGGTACAGGGTCATGTAAAGTTGAGATTCAGCCAGGGGAGTCACTCACCCATCCCATGTGGCTTCTCCAGATGTGCTTGCGGCCTCCCTGTCCTGCTGCAGCTCCAGGCCAGGATGCACTCAGGTTGGCTGCACCATGGGAGCCAGAGGCGCATAGAGTGAGGTCAGTGTGTGGGATGGGGAGGACTTATTGGCTGACCTGGTGCCTGGATGACTCATGGATTTCTGACTGTGCCTGTGGGCTTGTTGACGTCATTCATGAAGATGGGGAGTGGGAGGAGGAGCAGATTCAGGGTGTGATGAGGTAGTCTGGGGACTGCTGAGCTGGCTGTGCTGGAGGGGATTCTGTGGGCTGGGTAACTGGGGAGGAAGCCGAGGAGGTGGGCCTGGAGCCTGGGACAGTGAAATGGACCAGACAGTGCTGGGAGAGCAAGAGCTCCGCCTGTCGGCGGCAGCTGAGGGCCTGGTGAGGGGGCTGGACTGCTGTGGAGTGAGGAGGGGGTGACAAAGGAGGCTGTGGGACAGCGGATCCTGCTGGAGAAGCCAGGCAGGGCTGGAGAACGCAGCCCGTGCTGCTCCTCCCACACAGCCAGCCCCGCAGAGGTGCTTCAGCCTCTGCTCTGCACCTGCCACCACACTCAGGGACACCCGTGTGGCACTTCACAGCTTAATCAGCAGCGGCTTGCAATCTTGTTGAATCTGCATAACCAGCCTGCTCTGGAGGAAGATGCCTGTTTAAAGATGAGGATGCCGAGATTCAGAGATGCCCTGAGGTTCACTGGAGGCTCGCAACTGGTAGGATCTGAGCAGGGATTTGAACCCACACCTCCTGTGTTCTGGGGCTCTGGGCTCCCCAAAGACCCTGTAGAAGTCACAGGCCTGCAGCAGGAGTGGTTCTTCATTTACATGCTGGGAGACACCGAGCTTCCGCTCCGCTGTCTGAAGACAAAGGATGCTGAGGCTGGCTCTGGCACCCAGCCTTCCTTGGGAATCCTGCAGCCAGATGGGAAGCCCTGAGGCCCTGTGTGTGTGTGACTTCGGAGGCTGGAGACCATCAGAGTGGGAACTGTGATTTCAGATCTACAGCTTTTCCCCTTGATGAGGCCAGGAGGGTCCTATGTTTCTCAGTGAAGTACCTCACGGCAGATCCTTGGGAAGTCCCCAGCAGGGTGGCCTATCGACTTCTGATGCACATGCGTTTGGTACCTACTGTGTCCCAGGCTCTGCTCTGGGTGGTTTACCTGGGGTCACTCACTGAATCCTCACAAGAGACCTAAGAAGGAGGCTCCACTTTATAGACTAGGAGACTGGCTCAAGGAGGTGATGTGGGTGTTCTATTGGTCCCCTTCACTGCCCTGTGGTGACGAGGGACACACTAGGGAGGCCAGGGGTGAGCTGAGCTGCTGTCCTCCATGCACTGGTGAAGGTCAAGGGACAGTGGAGGGACTGGGTAGCCATTTCAGTCTCATAGGTCCTGGCACAGATCTGAATCCTGGCCAGGCTCCATACCATCTCTTGCTCGGTCCCTTATCCACAAAGCGAAGCTCACAGCTCCTCCAGGCTGCTGCGTCAGTTTCTTCCTCCTCCCGTCTCTCTTCCTCTTCTTTTCTCCTCCCCCCTTCTCCTCCATCACCATCATCCTTCAGGCTGCCACGTGCTCAGGCTGTTGCACATACGAGATCTCATTCAACTCTCATAAAGCCCACACAGATTTGGTGCTCTGCTCCCCACTTTGGAGGAAGACCTGGAAGCCCAGACTGACAAAGTGACTTTTCTGAGGTCACTCAGCTTCTTAAAACCCTGGACGCAGGGCTGTGTGACCTGGAAGCCAGAGCTTCCTTCCCTTACTCTAGCCCCTCCGTGGTCTGGGGATCTGACCTGGAGAGCCGTGGGCCCTTGGCAATGTGGGTTCTCTTCCCTTCTACTCAGTGTTCTCTTGGAAGAGGATTTTGCCCTCTCAGAGTCCTCCTTGCCAAGACCTGCAAACTTTCTGTTGCAAAGTAAAGCCCTCAGGAGGACCCAAGCTAGGACAGGGTGGGGGTGGGGTGCAGGTCTCTCCCCTCCTTCCTGCAGCTTTGCTGAGCAGGCCCATCCCAGGAGCCTCTCCTTCCCACCAGCATTTGCCAACTCCCAAGGAATTCAGAGCCTTGTGCAGCCTGGGATCTAAATTTAGACCCTGTGCTCTGTTAACTCCGTGAATAATGCTAATTAGCATAACAATTCTTCTTGCAATTAAGTTGGGGAGGGGGTGAGGAGGTGGAACTTAGTCCAAGAGGAAATTACAAGGGAAGCTTCTCTTATTGCTGGTTCTGAGGCCTCACTGGAGGTGTCTGCCTGGCGTGGCTCTCTTCTTGGTTGGCTGCATCCAGAAAAAGCCTGGATGGGGCTGGCAAAGGGAGTGTCTGCCTTTAACCTTATTGTGGTGTGTTATTGGTGCATGTATTAAAGTGCAGCGCAGAGCCCTGCATGGGGACACATTAGGTTTTGTAAGCAAGATGTCACCTGCTTGGAAGGGTGTGAGAAAATTATGAACTGCATTGTCCTGGAAACCACAAAGCAACACTTCTTCCCTGAAATAAACACCTAAGTTTGGGATTGAAAGTTAAAATGAAGTTAGGGTTGGAATTTAGATATTTTTTTGAAGGGCAGTGGTGAGAGGACTACAAATCCCATAGTTGTGTCCACCAATGTCCGGTGCCCTGTGTGTGGGTCTCTAATGCTCTGGGCCAGTTTGGGCCCTGGGTCTCCACCTGCTGCTCAGAGCCATTCCTGGGGCTTGTCAGCACATCTGACATCTTGGCTGGATGGGATGTGACAAGCAGATAGGATCTGCCTGGGAGGATGGTGGGAATTGGAGGGACCTCAGGGAGAGAGGCACACAGACCCCACTCCGCACCTTCTGCCAAGACCTGCCAGGCCTTTGCAAACAGCTCTGGTGAACTCTGCAGCTCTGTTTGTCCTGAATACTTCATGCGAACACAGGAAGCCTCTCTCCTCCATTTCTCTGCTCACAATACCTCTATTGATGTAGCCTTGCTGAGGTCATTTTTTGGTAAGCAGCATGTAGATCTTGGTTTATGTAGCCCATGGGTGGCTGAAACTATGATGGAAGTAGAGTGCATTTTATTCCCTCTTTGTGTTAGGCATTTGGTAATCTCTAGGGACATGAGAGGGAGATTAAGTCTGGTCCCAGCCCCGGGGAAGATGGAGTCTACCTAGGGAGAGGTAGAATAAGATTCAACACGAGAGGTCCTGGGCCAGAGGAAATCTGGGAGGCCTTCACTAGGAGGAGAGAGTTGATTTGAACTTTGAAGTGTAGGTAGGGGTTTGGCAGCTCTTGTTCACTTCTGCTAATTCACTTCTCTCTCTTCTATGCCCAAGTGTCTGATATTTGAAAGTAGGGGCAGATTTATTTTAGTTAAGATATTGTCTTGGACTAGAGCTGTGGTGGCTCACTAGGAGAGTAGAGAGTGCCTGTCTAGCACTGGAGAAGCTGTGGGTTTAAGGCCCAGCATGCAAACAAAATAAAAATGAAAGAGATTATCTGGGCTCTGGCCCATGGGTCGTGTGCCATTTCAAGGCATGCACTCTACTTTCCTGTCCAGAGCCATTCACAGAAGTGACCTGGAGCTTTCCTATGCCTTCACCGCGCCTCTCAGGAGCCCAAAACACAGGGGAGGGCCGAGGAGGAGAATCGCCAGCCAGTTGCTTCCATAGTGCAGTGGCGCAGGCTCCCTTGTCACCCACTTCCTGACTCCTTGCCCGTATCTCCTTTGCCCGCTGTCCTGAGCTGCCCTCCCCGAGCCCTGCATTTCCCTAGCTGTCCCACAGTGCCCCTCTTTCTAGGCAAAGCTCTCAGAGGTAGGCATTGTCCACTCCATTTTCCTTCCAGGAAGCAGTTAGGCTTTGGAAGGTCCCGTCATTAGCCAGGGCCCTGTGGTGGGGCAGGAGGAGCTGGGGTTGGGTAACACCTGCCAGGCCTGAGAGAGTCCCTTCTCCTGGGGACAGAGCTTTGTAGTGCAGATTTAAGTTACTTGCTCAGTGCAGTGGCTCTTATTTCTGAGCATTTGGAGGAATGCATGGCCTGACAGGTGGTCTGAGCCAGGTCCTAAAGTGTGGGCTGATATGCATCTGACCCAGTGGTGTGCCAGGAGGCCCGGCACATGACCTGCCATTTGACTGACAGTTGGGCTGAATATTCCCTGCCATATGGCCTAACATGGATAAATGGACACAGGGGCTCAAGTCCAGCCCACTCCAGACACTGTGAGTGGCTTCTTGGAGCTGAGGCAGACAGGCATTCAGTGAGAGGCAAGGCCGCGACCCTCCCTGGTCCCCCTCCCCCCATGGCACCCTTCACCTCTTCTCACATCATGAGGAGCAAGCTGCTGGCTCTGCACCTCTGCATGGCTCTGCTCTGCCTCCCCACCCCACACAGCACACAGGCCTGGTTGGGTAAACAGCTCTGCCCAAGCAGAGGATGGGGGGCCTGAGGAGGGAGGGAGAAGCACAGCCATTTGTGTGGGATGCTGGGAGGGGAGTTGGCCACTTACTGCGGTGATGGATGGCGATTCCACTCTGCCATCTGTTGGGGCTGGCAGGCTGCTTAGCACAGCTCTGCACACCTGGCTGGGGCATCCCTGTGCACTGGGCCTACCCTGCTCTGACCTGGAGACCAGCTTTCAGCCCTGCAGGGCAAGAGGTCCTCAGGGAGAAGGGTGTCAGGTTTCCCAGGGCTTTGCAGGGCAAGTGTCCCACACATCCCTTCAAGGGACCAGCAAGCAGGTGAGTTCTGGCCACTTCTGGGCCACGAAGTGTTCTTTACAGCTTACCTGCCCCCCTCCCTTGGCAAGCAAAGCACACAGAGTCCTTCCCCTAGCATCTGGCATGCTCATGTTCAATAAAGGTTGAAATTTTCATCTTTGTCATTCTAGGCTCTCCCCTGAGATTTGGGGGCATGAAGAGGCCTTTTAAGGCCAACTGGCTTCCTGGGTGTGGCAGGGGAGGGAGAGGCAGCTGTGGTCCTAGAGCCACACTATCCTTGGTGCTGGCCTACTCTCTAGGATCCTAGAATGCTAATACAAAGATCCCAAGAAGACTAATTCACAGAAGCAGGCTGGGGCCTGACTGCAAGGGCCTTCTAGGCAGCTCTCTTCTAGGCTTTGTCCTTCCCTTCCCACCACAGAGGGTGCTTTCCAGGGTCTGGAATTGGACATAGCTGGCCTCACCCCGCCCTAGTACCTGGACTTAACAGAGGGTCTCACCATCTCATCACTTTACCTCTTGGGCTTAGCCCTGTCTCTCCCATGCATGGTTCAGGTCATAGGAACCCAAAGGTCACAAGGGTCATAGGTCACAGGTCACAAAGCCTGCTGCTCTGTGGTCTCCTCATAACTGGGCAGAACTGCAGCTTCAGGGCCCTATGGCCCTGTGGAACCTGCTGCTCTTTTCGCTTCAGAGATGGGCAGTCCTTGGGTCACCCTTTCAGAGTGAAGTTTAGATTGGGCCAGAGAGAAATAGAAAATGTGGCCTTTTGTACACACCTGAGTCTAGCCCAGGGATGGAAGCATGTGCATTTCAAAGTGGAGTCACAGAGGAAAGAGGGGATTGGGGAACAGCATACACAAAGGCCTGATCACAAGAGTGACCATGGAAGCCACAATGATTTTGTTTGGCTTAAACAGAAATTGCAAAGAGGCATCAGAGTGTGGCTCTGTTCTCAGGGTGCTGCACCCTCATGGAGAGGGGAGATATGGGCCTAAAATCACCATAGGATGAAGGAGAGCAAAGCCCCCCTAACTCCAAAAGGATTCAGAAAGGGAGGAAAGACATAGCTACCATCTGGCAAGGCTTCTTGGAGGAGGTGGCATTTTAATTTCAGTGCTTGCTGGAAACCCCTTCCTTGTCTTGAAGTCATGGAGGAGTAAGGCAAAAGCGAGAAGAAACATGTTTAGGGTCCTGGCAGAAAACACTTGGTTTTCCCCAAGGATAATTTATGGGACCATTGATAAAGGAGTGGGTGGTGGGCTGGAACCCTGTGACATCCTGATGCTTGTGGCAGCTGAGTGTCACTGACTTAGGCCTAAAGGGATGAAGAAGAGAGTGGTCAGCAGACTCCATGACAGTCCTGGACACAGGAAACTTGGCTGGAACTGGGCTCTGCTGTTAAGGGACCACCAGCATGAGGCTACTGCAGAGGACCCCTCTTCTGCTCCAGGGCATGCTCCATAGGTGCAGCCACCTGTGTGGGACAGCAAGGAGGTCATGGGGAGGAGGTGTAGGGCAAGGGACCCACATTCCAGAGGCCGTTAGAGGATGGGAACTCAGAAAGGAGCACACCACAGGCTGGGCCAGGCTCTTGTGCACCAGGAAGACTTGGGGTAGATCCTGGGCACATAAATCACACTCACATTCTCAGGGCAACTTTGGGAGAGATGGCATTGCCTTACAGCCAAAGAAAGTGAGGCTCATTAAACCTTTCACCCCAGCCCTCTGGGATGAAAGCAGGAGGAGGCTGAAGCAAGAGGACTGCAAATTGCAGCCCAGCCTGGGAAACTTTTTTTTTTTTTTATTAATTGTATTGAGAAACAAATAGCAATAGACAGTTTCAAAACTGATTAGTAGAACAGTTTCAATAATTAGTATATTGAATATTGTTGTCTTCATAGTGGTTATTCACAGTATAAGATGCAGACATGATATCTTGTCCAAGCACTATTAGTACAAATCTCTCTTTTCATTGAATTAAAAGAAAGTAGCTATATATTTATCCTAACTATAGCCTGGGCAACTTAATAGCAGACCTATAGCAAAATGAAAAACAAAGAAAAAGGCAGGGAATGTAGCTCAGTTCATAGGTCCTGGGTCCAATCACCAGTACTGCAAAATAAAAGAAAGAAAAGAAAAGAAAAAAGAAAAAGCAAATGAGGCACAGAGAGGCAAAGTGTTTCAGGGTCTCTGAGTCTAAAGGCAGCACGTGTGGTTTTCCTGCGCCACTGGGGCCCGAGTGTTGGCTCCAGGCAGGTGAGGGTGCTGCCAGGTGGGCGAGGGGCTGGCCCTGCAGGCGGCCTCGGCTGCCGGAGGTGAGCCTGGCAGCGCCAAGCTTGCTCCTCCCAGCGACAGGGGCTCTTTGTTTGCCTGACAGTTGTGGGCTGTACATCCGAGAGCTGGGGAAGACCAGCTCCCTGAAAAAAGCAAGAGCATAATTTGGCTCCTCTTAATTGATTTGCAAATGTACTGAAGAATTGTGATAATTCCTTTAAATTTTACTCTCATTCAAATTTTGGAGGTAAACATAATGAGGAAAGGAAATTCAGCACCACATAATGAAGAAAGAGAAAGGTCTAGCATTTTATTTTATTTTTACCCAGGGCACCGGGAAAGCAAACTCACTATGAATACCTCATTATTTGAATTTCAAATATTTCTCCGAGCACAAAAGGAAACTTAAAAAACATATTAACACACGCTCACACATACACATGCAAACCTTTCCTCCTTTTGAATGTGTGACTCACAATGTCCTAGTTTAGGTTATAATAGTGCAATTACAGGAATCAATCAGCCCTAGATAGATGTGTTTACTCAGAAGTACTTAGAAAGGAGACCAGTCAAAAGAACGTTAGTATCTTAAAACATTGAAATTATCTTTACCAAAGAACATCAGTGATGAGCATTAATATTTGGGATGTCTCTTTGGCTCACCAAGTGTCTGCATTTGGCTGAGCTTGGGGTCAGGGTGTGGGGAGAGCGTGGAGGTGGTTGTTTAAGTGAAATCACAGCTTCCTGGAAAGCTGAGACTTGAGTCCCCATCTCCTGCTGTCGTTCATATGCCTGGGACGAAGCTGTACACAGCACAGATGAAAAGCACAAACTTTGCAGTGAGACACATTTGGCTGAGCATCCCCGGCCCAATCCTGTATTAATGGTGCCACTGCCAGCAATTATGTAACTGTTGGGACTTCAGTTTCTCCATCCAACATGGAGAGTTAATTCCAACATGTACAGCATTAGAACTCACGCTAGCCAAATTTTGAAAGTGGCCTACAACTCTACCAACAAATGAATGAATAAAGAAGATGTGAAGTTCATACATCGTGGAGTACTACTCTGCCATAAGGAAGGATACATTTGAGTCATTTGTAGGAAAGTGTTTGAACCTTGTGATCATAATGTTAAGTGAAATAAATCAGACAAACTTAAATATTGCATAACTTCACACTCATATGAGAAATCCAAAGCACAAATAAAGGGTAAAATAAAAGATGGATAGTGGGAAACGTGAAGATGGATCTTTTGCAAACAATATGGGGAGCTAGAGATCGAGGAAGGGGGGATAGAGCAGGAAGGGATGTGTTACGTATATGTATCTACTTCTCAGGCTGAATATAGCCATTATGCACTGAAAATGTGTTAATAAAAATTTTAAAACAGGTTTAATTATAGTGTTGTAATTCTGAGTATCAGGCAAGCATATATGATAGTGGGCCAGCCAGATAGCTTAGCAGATTAAAACACCTGCTTAGGCAGATGCAGGGACCAGGGTTCGATCCCTGGCATGCCATGCCAGCCCCAGCCCTGGGGCATGCTGAGACAGCAACTGAGACCAGGCGTGGTGGCGTGTGCCTGTAATCCCAGTGCTTGGGAGGCTGAAAATAGGAGGATCATTATGAGTTCCATCTATGTACTGAGACCCTATAGACCCTGTACTAAACAAAACAAAGAAAAAAAAAAAAAAAAAAAAAGATGTGAAAACGTACATGGTAGCAATCTCACGGCCTTCTCCATGGAGTTCCCACCTGCCAGGTGTGGCTAAGTGTGAGGACCCACAGGCAAAGTAGGCTGACAGCCTGACACAGTGCTTCTGCTCAGGCTTAACTTGGAGAGGG
>NDGN011393353.1:0-11081 GCA_002564285.1 Tympanoctomys barrerae
GAGGGAGGGAAAGAGAGAGGAAGAGAAGAGAGAGGAAGAGAAAGAGGGAGGGAGGGAAAGAGAGGAAGAGAAGAGAGAGGAAGAGGAAGAGGGAGGGAGGGAAAGAGAGGAAGAGAAAGAGGGAGGGAGGGAGGGAGAGACAGAGACAGAGACACAGAGAGACAGAGACACAGAGAGAGAGACAGAGATTTTAGAAATATTAAGAAAAGAAAATAAACAGCATTAATAGGGATTTAGGCTGACTGAACATGAGGTGCTGTGGAGGGACAGCGAGAGGGCAGGGTGGCCTCCCAGACTTCCAGTCTGTGTCATTTGCACAGTGCTGCTGCTGCTGGTGGGACTGGCAAGAGTAGGAAAGGATCGCATGGAGTGGGGCAGGACACCCCGGCCTCCTTCCTCTGGTCCTAGGGCTGGGATCACGCTCCTGAGCACACTCACTCACAGTCATTGTCTTCATCGTAACATTGTCTTAGTCCTTTCTTCTACTTCTGCACTTCTCAAGAATGGGATCCAGATTTTTTAATCTTCAAATCCTCACTGCCATAACCAATTACTAAAAGCTGGATGACTTCAAACAGCAGCACTTTAACCTCTCTGTTCTAGAGGACAGCGCTGCCAGGTCCGGGAGTCAGCAGTGCTACGCCCCTTCTGGGGATTCCATGACAATCTCCTTCTGTGATTCTCCTGGGGGGAGGCATCGGGGGGCTCAGGTGTCCCTTGGTTCAAGGCAGTGAAGCACCAATCTAACCCTAAATCCAGGATGATCTCCCCTTGGGATTCTTAACTTCATTGCATCTAAAAGGCCTTTTTTTCAAAGTGGATCACAGTTTCGGGGTCTGAGGGTTGCAATGTGGATATATCTTTGGGGGCCAGTGTTACACCCACTACTCTATGTAAGCACCAGCTAAACAAGAGAGCTTACTGTACAAAGAACTGTGTATAGTACGTGGAGCCCAAGTGGGCAGGCGTGTCACCCTGATAAACTAGACAGAGTGGGGAGAACCTCAAAGCTACATAAACACAGCTCTCTGGCTAAGAACGTGTCCCCTAGGCTGGTGACTCACCTGCTATACACACCACACAGGTACCTGTTAAACCGCTCGGTTCCTGATTCCCAGACCCCTCCCAGATCGGGGACTCAATTTTTCCTAGGGGCGTAGAATGGTGCTGTGAATGCTTAACAAAGTACCCCACCGAAACGTGCTGGTGGGAATGTGAGATGGGGCAACCCCTACAGAAAACATTAAATGTACACATATAATATTACTGGGGACTTGGCCTAGCTGCCATCTCCTAAAATGAGTTACTGCAAGGGCTTAAATAAAAACGGATGAGTGAGATGGCTTTGGGCGAGCCCAGTGAGGCCAGAACTCTCTCAGGAGAAGAGACTGTCTGGAGTAGAAACAAAGTCTCTTAAGACCAGTGTATTTACTGGGTCTTCATAGGTTTAGGTGCAGGAAGGGAAGGGCACATCGGAGGCAGATGCCCTCAAAAATGGTGACAGTGGTCTGAGAAACAAAGTCGGTAAATCTTGCCAATTAAGAGAACCATTTGATCTCTAAGGCTGGCAGCTTAGAGGTTCAGCAAGCCATGTCCTCCTGCCCTCCACTGCCTCAGCTGTGGTGTCATCGTGACTTCAGGGCACTGTGAATATGAGCTTTTCCAGCATGGCCAGAGGTCCCCTCATGCTCAATAATAGAATCCTTACACAGCCTGGTCTCTGACAGCGTTTAATCCAGGCATTGTATTTCCCTAAGTCAAAAGAGCACATAGGTCTATAAAAGACTTTTAGGCCAGTATTCACCAGAGTAAAGAACTGGAATTAGCCCTGACGTCCATCAACAGGTGAGTGGACACTCACACAGTGGTATGTGAGTTATACGCAATATATGGTATACTGCATAGCAGTTATACCTCAATAAAATGAGTGAGTTATATTCACCAATAAAAAAAGAATCAACTGCACAGCAACCTGGATAAGTCTCAAAATAATTACATAGAGTGAAAGAAGATAGATAAAAATAAGAGTACATACTCCATGCCCCACTTATGCAAACCAAGAAAATGCAAATTGATTTATGGGGACCGGAAACAAATCAGTGATTACTTGGTGATGAGATGGGAGACTTGGGAAGGGACCAAGAAAGGACAAGGGAAACTTTGGCCGTGATAGACATATGCACTACCTCGATCATAGTCATACTTTGTCAGTCTGCACGTGCGCCCAAATCCATCAGATTGTACCCTTGCGATATACTGTGTACTGCGTAGCAGTTATACCTCAATAAGACCATTGTCTGAAATGCGTGGGGGAATTTTTTAATTAAAGTAGGGGCATAGTCAGATTTTCACAGATCTGCTAGTTGTACTAATGGAGATACTAGTGGTAAGGAAACCCGCAAGGGCACAGCTGCATCCGTACTCACGTAGAAGAGATGTGCTGGGTCCCCCAATTTAGTCGAGGGACACTCTTTCATTGTGGAAGATCCTACAATTTCTTTTTCTATTCTCCCAATGAAGAGCGCTTAATTTACATCCAGCCGTTAAGTATAACAAAAATGCTTTGATGAAAAATCTTGTGAGTTTCTCCAAGTCCTCACAGGTGACAGTGTCTCCTCAAACAGTGTCCTACAAACAAAATTGTTGAGGCATGAAATTTTCTTTGGTACCAGGGATTAAACTCAAGACCTCATGCTTGCCAGGAAGAAGCTTAAGCCTCTGAGCTATCTCCCCAGCCCCAGACATGGAATTTGAGAGGCTTTCAAGGTTTCAAGTTCATTAAGTTGTTAAAAAAATTTCCCTCCAAGTCATTGCAAAAACTCCACTCCTTTCAGCATTTTATGAAAGTTGCCATTGTTCTCTGTCTTCATTAACATCTGTCATTGTCAAAGGCTTTCCATTTTGATGAGTTTAAAATGGTACCTCCCTGTCATTCTAGTTTGCATCTTCAAGATTATTGTATTTTGTTTTCTGTGCAGAGAGCTTTGCTTCTCCGAGAATTCTGCACAAACCTAGCCAGCCACTTGCCTTTCTTTGTCGATCTGTAACTCATCTCATACTGTCCTATGTGAATCACTCTCACCTACATACTTTGCAAATCTTTCTTCCAGAAGGCGGCTTATCCTTTCACGTTGTCCTCTGGTGCCCATTGTTACTTGGGTCGTCAATGTCCTGATGCGACTGTAACCACTCACTATGAGCACAGTGACTTAAATCAGAAAACCAAACTGACTTTCACTGGGCCGCAGCCACAGCGTTGGCAGGGGCCTGTCCTACTGCAGGCCCAGGAGTGGGCTTGGGAATCATTTTCCTGGCCTTTCCTAGCCCCAAGAGGCTCCCCCGCCTCATGGCCTTCAAAGGCCACAACCTCAAAGCCAGCCACGTAGCCTCTCTGAAGCTCTCCCCGGGACACTGCTGCCTCCTTATGAGGACATTGGCTCAGCGCAGCTTACTACGCACCTCACTTCCAGCTGTCACCACTGGCTGGGCTGTCCCGCTGCATAGGTTGTGATTCCGGGTTCTCTTTCTGTTCCTCCACTTCTTTACTCCCTTGTTCCTTAAAGTGTGGTTCAAGGGGCACCAGCATCACCTGCAGCCCACTAGGAAGGCTGAATCCCAGCCCCACCCCAGGCCTGAATGCAAGCCGCAGGGAACAAGCATCCCATCAGATTCTCAAGGGGGTGAAAGTTTGAGAACTCCTAGTTTAACCAATACTTTTGAAATCTTAATGACGCCAGCTTTATATTACTATTCTTGTAAGTCAGTTTTTTTTTTCTGTTGCTCCTAGTGTAGTTTCACTTGATGAGAATTAGAAACGTTAAAATACTCCAAATGAATTCATCAGCTTGTTAAATTTCTTCTCTCTTTTAGGTTTAAAAAATATTTTTCCATAAGCTCTGGTAACTCTTTCATGGTGATTTGTACTATATGTCTTTCCTGTGGGTTTTGTCCTTAGAGACTTACAGGTTTCCTTGCTACTGAGTTGGTTGTTTTTAGTTATCTTTTCTAATTATTGCAGATATGTTGGGATACAATATGAATTTACATACTTATCTAGAAACCTTGCAGAACATTTTTAATTAGTGCCAATTCTCTTTGTAGATTCCCTTGGCCTTTTCTATTTTTGTAGAAAATAATATTACCCATGAACAATAATAGCTTCAGTTTTTCTTTTCTTGATTTTGTTTTTACACTAATCCACTAGCTAAAATTTCTAGTATAATGATGAATACTAAAACAGTGATGATCTTTATCCTGAATTTAAGAAAATAAGTTTCTTATTTTTTTTATTTGAAATAAAATTTCTAAATATTAGAAGTTTGCAATAGATGATGGATGGATGTACCTTTAAAATTAAGGAAACACTCTCTTTTCTGTAGTTTGCTAAGTTTTATAAAATTACGTGCTTTTTATACATCTAAAATATGCATCTACACATTTTAAAACAATTACTAGGAAACCATGGAAACAGCAATTGTGTTATAATGAAAGAGTAATAAGAGATTGTTTTCTCCTATTTTTCTATTGGTTTGTAATATACAGCCTTGCAACTACTTTGTTTGTTTGGTTGGTTGTTGTTTTTTGTGTTTTTGAGACAGGGTCCCACTATGCAGTTCAGGCTGGCCTTGAGTTCACTTTGTAGTCCCAGTTGGTCTCAAACTCACAATGGTCCTCCTGCCTCAGCCTCCTGAGTGCTGGGATTCGAGGCCCATGCCACCTGGAATGCCCAGCTGCTTCTTTGTTTTAAGTATAGTAGTTCCTTCTTTGCAGTGCCCAGTGAGAGTGGTAGGGACCCAAAGGAGATACGTATCTTCTGTTTCTTTTCAGGAGACGCAGAAAGCAGCCTATTCAGTGCTAGAAAGACTAGAACACCCGTAAGAATTCCGACCACATAAGCACTCAGGATGCAGCTGGAGGCCCTAAGTGAAATGAAGCAGGCTCTCATGTGGAAACAGCATATCGCCTCCCTAGCGTAAGAAAGTGAAAGAGGAAATGAGATCCAAAAGGTACGCTGCGTACTGTGAGAGGGAAAGAAACTGCCCAAAAGGAAAGGACAACCCAGACGGGGGAAAAGAGATATGCATGAGGGCCGGCCAGATAGCTCAGCAGACCAAAACTCCTGCTTAGGCAGAGCGCAAAGGCCAGGGTTCAATCCCCGGCGTGCTGTGCCAGCCCCACCCCTGGGCACACTGAGATGGCAATTGAGATTGAGCGTGGTGGCGCACACCTGCAATCCCAGCTCTTGGGAGGCTGAAAACAGAAGGATCAGTATGAGTCTGATCTACGTAGTAAGACCCTGAAGAGCCTGTAGGTCTTGTTCTAAATACAGAAAGGAAAAAAGAAAAGAGATATGTATGTCTATACAAGAGAGCTAAAATAAATGTACTAGTAATTTCTTTTAGTTCATAGGAAGGAAGAGTTGGCGCTTCTGTTGTTTGATCAATTTTGCATGCCTGTGATTGGTACTCTGAGCAGCTACTAATAATCTGCGATATAATGACTGTTGTTAATTTATCATCTTGTTTTGAAATTCTGTATTGTTTTTAAGATTTTTCTCAAATTTTATGATCAAAGTTTTACTGTACAAACAATGAAGAAAAAAAAGAGAAAACATCTGGAAAATGTGTCATTGGAAGGTCAGGATGACTGTGGCCTGGGGAACCGCCTTGGTCTCCACTCTCCTGCTGCTTAGCAGTGGTCCTGGGTTGGGTGCCCCACTTTGGCCTCTTCGCTCTCCCCATTCATAAATCTGGAAAGCTAACAGTACCTTCCTCCTACTATTAAGGAGTTTCAGCAGGCTAAGAGTTGAAAAACATTTAAAACAAAGCCTCAGGGACTAGGGAGATGGCTCAGCAGAATAAGCGCTTGCCTGGCAAGTGGAAGGGCCTGAGTTCAATCCTTGGTTCAGCCAAAAAAAAAAAAAAAAAAAAAAAAAACCAAAAAGCAAACAAACAAAAAACAAAGCCTCACTCATGGTAAGTCTTAGCTTACAAAGCAGAGCAAAACCTTAAAGTAACTGGGTTAATTGCACCGTAGATCAGAGGCCCTTATCCCTACATACTTTTTAGATCTGGTACTGTAGATCTATACTGTTTTTATTATATTTTCTCTCTTTAAAATAAAAGAGCCCTCATATACTCAAAAATATTTATTGAGCCCTAGTTATATTCCAGACGTTTTGTTACAAGCTGAGTAACTCTGGGCTGCTGGTGAAAGAGGGAGCCCTGTTTGCATTTAAAAATCCTGCATCCAGATTAACATGTTACAAGCGTTTTAAACTGTGTAAATTACTTACTTGGATGTTTTGTGCTTCAGTGGCCTCGTTTGTAAAATGATAATATGAAATAATAATAGAATTTCTAATGGGTTTTGCAATGATTAAGAGGCTACTAGAATTTCACTTTAATGAGGAAAAATGTATCTGCAGGCATAAAAACAAGCCCTGCCCCCACCCTCTGTTGCTTACTTCAGGAATCAATAGACTCAGTCACTTTCCATTGCTTGGTTCCAACACTTTAAAAAAATAATAATTTTATTGAGAAACAAATAGCAATGAGACAGTTTCAAACCCGATTACTAGCGCAGTTTCAATAATTAATATATTGCACATTGTTGTCTTAGTGGTTATTCATCATTGTACAAGATGCAGACATGATATCCTGTCCACAAACACTATTAGAACAAATCTCTCTATTCATTGAATTAAGAGAATGTAGCTGTCTATCTATCCTACTTTGAATATACAGATACAATATGGTTGTTCATTTGTATCCCATTTTTTTGTTTAGTTTTATCAGAGAAGGATATTCCATTGTCATTTAAATATTATAGGTGTGGAATTCAGCAAAATATTCCAAGATAGTCCATAATAGCAGTGGGTTTTCCGTAGGACTGGCAACGTCAGAAGTTGATGACTTGAGCCTTTTACAGCTCAGCATATTAATATGGCTTTACTTTCTTATGACTCTGTTTTCTGTCCAGCTCCCCTACGAGGTACACAATGCTTGCCAAAGCTTCGGGCACCCACAGGCTTCCATGAGCTCCCCTTCTCTCCGCTCATTTCCTCCACGCCATATTTCATCAGCCCGAATTGTATTACATGTTTGTGCTAAAACCAATTGCTCTAAGAGAAATGAGATTACAGTAATTGGTGTAAACCAATTTGGAATTTTTTTGAGTTTCTAGGAAGCATAGTCGATATTTGTTATGTTTTGAATCTTTTTGTTAATTGGTACATATTACTCATACAGAATAATGAGATTTATTTTAGTATATGATGCGTATCTTAAATGTCCCCCAAAAGCTTGTGTAACGAAGGCTTGGTCCCCAGATGGTGGCTGTCTTGTGACCTGCTGGTAGCTTCAGGAGATCGGGCCCCAGTGGAGCTATTAGGCCAGCACTGGGCGGCCCCCAAGGGCACCCTCGCCCTCCGCGCCTCTCCCCCTGCCTCCCGGCTGCCACAAGGGGAGCAGCCCACTCTAGTGCTTGCTGCTTCTCCTGGCTACCACAGGCCCAGAAGCAGCGGGCATGGACCCGTCGGGCACAGGAAAACTTCCCTCTCTTTAAATTGTTTACCTCAGATACTCTGTCAGGACGATAGAAAGCTGATTAGCACAGCATGGAAGCAAATTAGGGCTCTGCCGGCAGTGAAGAAAGGAGGCATCTATGGGGTGGGCAGCAACTGTGTCTCCCAGGGCTCTTGTAAACGCTAATGAAATAGCTGTGCGCAGGCCTTAGAAAGGTACTTAGAGCGTTATGAGCATTCAGATATGCCTTAGCTACAAGTGTTTCTCGGGCACGTCATTATTAACTTTTTTTCTGAAACAGGTTCTTACTCTATAGTTCAGGCCAGCCTTGAGCTCACTCTGTAGCCCAGACTGGCTTTGAATTCACAGTGATCCTCCTGGCTCAGCCTCTTGAGTACTGGGATTGCAAATGTACACCACCATGCCCAGCTATGATTACCTTTTAAAGCTGGGAGGTTTTTGGGTTTTTTTTTAATCTTTTTTTTTTTTTCATATTGTGCCCAGTGGCAGATATTCAAAAGGTATCTATCAAGACACCAAGGGGCCGGGGAGATGGCTGAGTGGAATAAGTGCTTCCTGGGCAAGCGCAAGGGTCTGAGTTCAATCCCTGGTTCTGGAAAAAAAAAAAAGATACCAAGGAGAGTTCCTAGCCTGGGCCACAGGGAGAGAGAAGGGGAAGGGAGAGCCACAGACTCATATAGGGGAGGAGTCTCAGAAAGAGACAGTATTCAACAGAGTCTTGAACACAGAGTTTGCAGGTCTAAGAGAAAAGAGGAGAATGTGCAGGACACGGGGTTGGAGAGCGGCCAGTGTTCTGTGCCCTGGACAGTGCCCTGGGGTGAAAAGTGGAGAGGAGAAAACTTGCAACTGGGTGTAGCCAGAGGGCAGGGAGACGCCAGGGCACTGCCTGTCACAGGCACGTTGATTTTAAGCGCAAAGGTTAGTATCTTGCTAGTAGAAAACCAGCAAGGTCATAAAAGCATGTGCTGGTCAGATAGGGGCTATATAGTTGGGAACGGTGAATCTAAGTGGCCAACTTGGAAAGAGAAGTATTGCGAGGCCACAACTTGAAGTGCCTATTGGTGTAGTTGTCATAACTTCAAGGGCCCAAAGGATAGTTGTAGCAGGGTAATCTAAGATGTCAGGTATGCTGCCCACCAGACAAGAGAGAGCAGGGAAGTGGGGTCGGGGAGGAAACCATAGCAGGACTCATTTTGATCTGCCAGGGCCCACCCGGACTGCATCCCCGACAGGGGGGCTGGGGCTGCCGATGTGCAGGCAGCAGTCGGGCTTAACTGCTTACAGCCTGAGAAGAAGCGCGTCCCTTGGAACAAGTCGCATCTCCTGATTTGTTTAATGTGAGCCAGAAAGACGGGAAATGCCAGGGGCAAGTTTTAAGGAACAGTGTTTCCCACTGAAACCCAACAGCAGGTGACATGCAACACTGGCAGACAGGAAGGAGGCGGCTGAAATTTATTTCGAAAGTTGAGGGAACCACCGCCCAGTTATGAGACCCACTCTGCACGATCCAGTCCCTTCTCTTGGGCCTGGAAGCTCTTACAATTAACTGCCAAAGGGAAGACAAATGAAGACAGGCAGCGCTCTCATGTGCAATTTCCTTTATTGCTATAAAGCAACTTGTCTCTGCCTTTAACTACCTGATAAAGAGACTCACGTGTGGAAACTGGGTCTCAACACGATCTCGCAAATGCCAGTTCTACCTTGAATAACTCATCTCAGCGAGTCCAAACAGGATCCGACACGTCTCCTTCAGCACCAGGGACTATGGATTCCGAGAGAATTTATGCCAACCCAGACTCCTTCCAAAAAGTCCCTGGCCCGCGACAGCACCCAACTCAGGTTCGGTGCTCTGGCCATTGAGGGCTGCTCCTTCTGTACTCTGCCAAGACAGAATGTTCCAACGCTGCCACACCCAAAGAGAAAACAGCCAGTATACTGGAGAGGAGCAGCAATCAGGGAAGGAAAGGCAAGTTTGCACTCACTGGGTTGGTTGGCTGCAAGTCAAGGAAGTAAAAATGTCTCCTATCCTTCCATGCGCTCTGTTCCTCTGGGCCTTGGCCAGCCCTCTGTCCCAACTTCCGTCCCAATCTTTTAGCCAGAGGGTCAGAGCAGAACAGAAAGATAAGGTGAAAGCGAGCTGCCGTACTGTCCTGTCAGATGCCCCATCTCCTGCCACGCTCTGTGCCATCTCACCTTGGTAGATACTGGAAGTCTACTCAGGACACGCTGTTCCTCTTTGGGCTCCTGTCCCTGAGCGTGCTGGTGATCACTGTGAATCCCAGGAGAGGTGCTCCTCCAGACCAGGGCATCCCCAGTTTGTGCTAAACACTGTCACTCTGTAGGAATCTCTGGTTATCTGTCTCCTCCACCATCTGTGGCAAGGAGCGCGGCTCACGTTTGTGTTCAGCCACTTAGCATGTGTGCACACTCAGTAGGCTCTCAGGAAGCACTCGTTAGAGGAAGCTGAGCAGAGGCAGAGTCTGGCAGGTCTGGCTCAGGCTGTCGGTGTTGCCCCAAGTCTGAAGGGTGGCCAGTCTGTTTCCTCCATGCTTGGGATTGGGGCAGACCAGTGACAGCCGCTGAGGAACATGGGAAAAAGAGATTCTCTCTGCAGGTGAATTCCGACTGCCAAGGCCGGGCAGAGCGCAGTTCCCTTGCTTATGGGGCTTCCCATCTTGGCCCTCTGGTGCTGTCCCAGAGGAAGGGGTGCTTTGGGAGAGGTGCTCCAAATTCTAGCTGCAAGAGCTTTTCTGGGGGTGGTTTATTTGTTTGTTTGAAATGTAGCAAATTGCCAGGTATGATAAAAAAAAAATACAATGAATATCTACAATTAAAACAGATTATTACAGGAAAAGACAGGGTACCATTAATTCCTCTCAAAATACTCACCTTTGCCATCCTTGTTGCTGTTTTCTGTGGCAGTTCTGGAAGGCTTCTTTTGTGAGTGTCTTTAGCTCTGGCTGATTCCTGGTAAAAGGAACCAACTTGCAGGGGCAGTAAGGAGACCCTCTGAGAACAGATAATGTTTATCCTGTCAAAACAATAAAAGACATTTATCTGAAAGAGACCAGACAAAGGAAAAGTGACCCTGAATTCCAGAAAGGAAAACAAGGTTTCTGGAGTTTAAGGACCCTGATCTTCTCCCAAGCAGGCTCCCCGCTCCCGCAAGGCAGACATGGAGGCGCCTTTTGCCCCAGTAATGCTTCCCGTAGACGCTACACGGTCCCTTCCGGGTGACACCACGCCACTCCTCCTTCCTTTCTCGAAAGCTGTCTCTTCCCTTCCTTCCTTCACCATGCCTTTCTCCTTTTCCTCTTTATTTTCACAAACCCCAAATATATGCATTCACCCAGGCACCAATGCACAAGGCACCCAGGCACACATGTACCTGTGCACACATGCACCTATTCACCCATGAACCCATGCACACACACATCCATGCACCCATGCACCTAAGCACCAATGCACACATGCACCCAGGCCCTCAGGCATCCATGCACACATGCACCCAGGCCCCCAGGCATCCATGCACAC
>NDGN011393385.1:0-20886 GCA_002564285.1 Tympanoctomys barrerae
TTTGAAGCCCAATGGATCAGAAATAATGGTAACAAATGAAAACAAAAGGGAATATATTGAGTACGTATATACATTTTTTATTTTAATCATTTATTTATTTATTTATTTATTTATTTATTTGGTATGGGGTCTTGCTATGCAGCTCAGACTCGTAGTGATCCCCCCATCTCAGCCTCCCCAGCACTGGGATTACAGGTGTGCGCACCATGCCCAGTTTCAGGGCTGGCATGGCGTGCCCTGGTATTCTGGTGCTGGCACGGCATGTGGTACCAGGGTTCGATCCCAGGGCTTTGCACTCGCTAGGCAGGTACTTAGGCTGCCGAGCTATATCCCAACCCCATATACCCATATTTGCAACCTTCCTTTTTAATAAATTGAACAACGCATTGGGCTGGTATCCCTGGCCAGCGTAGCTGGTGAGCACCATGCCCAGGACTGCACGGCCAGTTGTCAGCAGTTTGAGTTGTTCGTTACCCTTGACTAGTTGGAAATGGAATGCGGACTGCATTGGATCATTACTTCTGTGAGCTGTGGGGAAGCCAGGAAAGGTGAATGTGTGCAGTGGCATGGCAGATGCTCTTTTGGAATATGTGGGCCTCTCATCGAAAATGTCAATTGTAACAGTGTAACACAGCGTCAGAGATCAGTGGGATAACAGTAAGAACTACCAAAGACAAAATATTTTCCCTTCCACGCTTGACTGCTTCTCTCTAGTGAAAATCTAGGAGAAGAGTTATAACAAGAAGAATTTAGCAGGGACCTGCCCATTAGCTCAGTTGTTTAAGTGCTTGCTTGAGCAAAGCAGGCTCAGCATATTGGGGTTCAATCCCCAGATCCTCAAGTCTTACCAGACCTGCCCTTAAGGCATCCTGAGCCAGCCCCACCCCCCCCCAAAAAAAATCCATCTCAAGAAGAATTTAGAATGTGCAGCCAAAATGAGCTGTTTCTGATGTTGGTAATTTTCTTTTTCTTTTTTTTAATTTTATATATTGGGTACAGGGTCTCGCTATGCAGCTCAGACTCATACTGATCCTCCTACCTCACTCTCTCCAGCACTGGGATTACAGGCATGTGCCACCACACTCACGGTGCACCTGGTATTCCAGGGCCAGCATAGCATGCGGTACCGAGGATCAAACCCGGATCCTTGAGCTTGGCAGGCAGGCTGTTATACCACTGAGCTATACCCCCAGCCCAGTGTGTGCAGTTTTCATAATTCAAGCTCAGCCTCATTTTGTGAAACAAAGTGTTGAGTCCTTTTAGAATTCTAGCTCTTAAATAGTCCCAGGATTTTTATACCAGGAAGGAGATCTTGCTTGGGTACATTGTATTTTTACCTTTTACTGACATCTGTGTGATTCAGACACACGATTGGGAGCTCTTCCAAGGATGGCCGTGTTTGTCCTTGCTAGCCTGCCCCAGGTGCAGAGGACAGTACCACAGGGGTTGGCGCTGGGTTCCTAGTCTCTGTATATCTTACAGGTTATAGCAGTAGCCTGAGCTTGTCTGCTTTCAAGACTCCACTTCAGCGAGCAGTGTTTCCTCCCTATTTTAAATTGGTCAGAGTGCTTGAATTGAGAATTGGCTGAGCATCTCAGCATGTTTTAGTGTGATGTGCAAAGAAGACCTGTCCTTCCTAATTAGGGAGAAACAGAGAGCGCCATATTCTTGGAGCTCCTGAGGAGGAGTGGAACGATCATACAACAATCCTTTTCCACTCATAAGTCAAAAGCATGTCCATGCTTAATAAGTTATCTGGCAGTAAGATAGCACAGCGCTTACCTGTCCACACTAATTGGTGCCCTTGTTAAGACCTTGAATGACTGTAGCAGATGACACCTGGCAGACAACACTGTCTGCTTGGAAAGCAGAGATGGTAAATAGTTTCTTTAAAAGGCTGCAGCACAGAGTGACAAAGGTCTGAATCTCAGAATTTGACATACACTGTGCATCACTCTTTGCAGTTAATTATTTTAGGGTTCAAATTTGTTGAAGGCCAGGATGAGACAGGGTTTCAGCTAGCTTCACTGAAAAACCGGGATTGAAATCTCCTGGCCTGCATCCTCCTGGAGTGCTGGAAGAGCGGCGGCAGGCCAGCAAGTGCCCCCCAGACCCACAGAGCTGGTCCAGCTGGGCTGGGTGGCTTCAGGCTGCTCGGGGGCGGGGGGCCTGGGGCTGTGGTGCCACCTCCGGCAAGAGAGCCCTTTATGAGGACAAAGCACCTCTGGTGAAGTCCTCGCAGGTTTGTGTCAAGGTGGTTCTGCTCTGCACCAAACAGTCCCAGGGAAAATTGTTTCAGTGAATATCAGTTTCTTTAAGAGTCTTCCCCATCCATCATCCAAGTTTTGGCATCGAGACAGTACTGTACGCAGTGCACTAGAAGCTCTGTACAAATATTTGCACGTAGTTATGTGTGTGGGTGTAGACGTGTGTCTTGTGCACACACACACACCTGTGTACTTGTACCCATGACTTTTCAAGTATTTTGATTAGCTGAGGCTTGGTGGGGAGACTCAGGATGACAGCACAGACACGGAAGTGGCTGCTGAGAGAATTCCAGAGTCAGCGGCGGGTGCGGTGCAGCAGCCCACCCACCGTTGCAGGGGCTGCTCGCCTCCTCCCTCCCCAGAGAGCAGCAGTTCCTATCGAAGCGTGTGGTGAGTCCTGGTAGCCGCAGGGAGCTTACGCGTGTTCTCTTCTCTCCCACAGCTTAGTCATCCAGTGGCGGTTTGTGAACAGGGTCCAGAAGCAAATGAACGCCTTCCTGGAGGTAGGTGCTATCGATGGGGCCTCTGCCGGGTGTCACTCAGGGAGCTCAGCTCGCAGGCCTCGTGCAGGCCGTGTGCTGGAGCTGACCACTCCCTGAGCTGCTAGGCTGGGGTAGGACCCACAGGTGAACCAGCACCGCCAGCTCACACCATTGACCCAGCTGCGGGACAAGTGTTCAGTGGTGCACTGTCACTGGGTTTTTTTCTTTGTGTGTTCTCATTCTTTGCTTCTCATATTTTCTAATTTGTCCTTTTGGGGGGGGGAATTCAATAGTGGTTGCTGTATTGCATAATGTCTTCAAATTAGCTACTCAGATCAGATATCAGCATGCAAAATTTGTAAAGAAAAGAAAAAAATTATAAGAAATTTAAAAAGACCAAAAAAAAAAAAAATTAAGCATCAGCTGCTCCCCTCTACAGACCAGCAGAAATCAGCAATACTCTAATTTGCCTTACCTGTGTTAAATGGGGCCTTCTTACACACTGGATCCAGAGCTGTCAGCGCAGTTTCAGGTGATGGCCAGAGAAGGCAGGCTGCTGCTGTGATGCCAGGGACTGAGGCCAGCCCCATTCGGCCATCCCCCTGGGGGCACTGCCCTCCTCAGTGACTGTGCCTTTTCTTCATGGCTGTCTTAAGTGTCCCCACAGATTTTCTCCTGTACAACTGCAGGCAAAGCACATTTTTTGTCCTCAGAGCTTTGGTATTATACCCAGCCACCACACCAGCTTCCGCCCTGGGAAGGAGGAGATGAGGGCTCCTACTGGGGGCACTCCAGGCGCCTTCCAGCCCTGGTGCCTCGCGCAGGACGAGGAGCATCATTTTAAAAGGTGTTTCACATTGACCATAAATGAAATCCTCTTAAGTCTGATAATAAGTTAGCAGTTTAAAAGATAACAGGAAAATGGTCCAGGTCCACACTATTAATTTCTAGTAAACTTGACACACAGCTGCTGTTTGGCAACCCTCTTGAGCTCACCCCTGGCTCAGTCGTGTGTGCAGGATGAAGGAAGCATTCCAAGTAGAATGCTCAAGACACTCTGGGTCCTGGGGGTATAAAATGGAAGGCTTGACGGGACAAGGGCACTTTCCTGCTTGGTTTGGATAAGAACCCCACAGAGCAGATTCCTCAGCCCTCGCAGCACTCACTCAGGGGTTCTGGCTCCACCCAGGGCCTGGGAGTCTCCCTGTGGACCACTTGACAGGCCGGTTGGCAGCCTAGGAGCTGCAGCGGGGCTTGCCACCCTCCGGTCTCCCCTGTACTAACGACATCACACCTCCTCCTTTTGTGCCTCATCCAGGCCTTCACTGCATTATTTTTAAACATGTCTCTTGCACATCTGTGGTCTGTGCATTTTTAGGACCCAGTGATTCACAATCATGTGTCATAAATGATTTTTTGTGAAACCTGCCCACAAGATTCACACTGTCACAGGGTCTCCAATATTACTCATGCTCCTGAACCTTCTAGATTTTATGATTTTTTCAAAACTTTCGAGTTTGAGTGTAGGTTTAACTGGGATTACCACTATTTGATACTATGAATGATATATAAATCATCAATAAGTATATATTGTACCTGACAAACCAAAAAAAGTTTATTGCTGTGTAAAATTTATTTTTTCAAGGCAAAAAATGTTTAAAGTGATTTTTTTTTTTATTTGTCCTTTCAGGGATTCACAGAACTGCTTCCTATTGATTTGATTAAAATTTTTGATGAAAATGAGCTGGAGGTTGGTATCATAAACATTTTATGTAAAGTAGATTTTTAAAAAGTATCTCTTACTACTCTGCAAATTATATTTTAACATAATGTCCTACTGAGTAAGTTTAGATGAGTTATGTGTTTTATTTGGGATCTGTTTTCCAACTTGGAAATAAAGAATAGCAAAACCAGTCACCCCAAGATTCCCTGTACATTCAATGTCAGTTGAGCACGCCCGCTGAGCCATGCTGGCTTCATGGCCTGTGCGTCAGTCTAAGAGAGCAGCTGCATCTGCTGGGCTTAGGTTGTTTGCAGGAGCAGGGAGCCCAGAGACCCACACCCAGGGGACTGACCACTGAGGCACGTGGCTAGAGGTGATTGTCCACGTCTGCTGGAGGCTGTGGAGCAGAGCTCTCATTAGACCTGAAGCAGTTTATGTTGACTGAGGAAGAGATCAGAAGGCCACAAGGCAGCCGCCGAAGGAGGCACCTCAGTTCCTTGTACGGATGTAGATGAAAAATTGTAACATGAAGACCAAAGAAACACTCTTCGTTGTGTCAAGAAAATGGAAAAAGGAAGGTGCCTATATCTGTTGACAAGCTGGTGGCAGTACTTGGCCATTCAGCCAAGCCACATGCAGTAGACCATTTCTCGTAGACTAGGATGCTGTCCTTTGACTGTCAGGAGGAACTATGGGATCGAGGCTGTCTAGGAAGCGGGCACTGTGAGCCCTGCTCTGCAGCTGGAGGCAGTGAGGCCTCCAAAGCCTGCTCTCAGGCCTCAGATGTAGTTCTTCTGTCTTACTTCATTCCCTGTGTGGGGATAGCATACCCGCGTGTCCCCAGGAAACCTCTACTGGACAGCTACGTAATAAGAAAAGCAAAGCTTAGACTAAGCAATTCGAGAAGACCATGGCTATGTTAGTACATGTTTATGGTCCACAGGTCCTGGAAGAATGAACTGTTGCCACCTGACCCGACCATCTAGGGGAAATGAGTTCTTGCTGTCATAAGTAGTGATTTTCTTGCAAGTAGAGAAAGTCATTGATATTTAAATAAAAGATGTCTCAGGGGAAACAGAGGGTATTGTGCACATTCTAACAGTGCAAAGACATCCATGAGCACTGCTGCTAAGATTGGGGGCCAGGAAGATGGCTGATCNTTTTGGCGGAACTGGGAATTGAACTCAGGCCCTTGCGCTTGCCAGGCAAGCGCTCATTCTACTGAGCTATCTCCCCAGCCCCTGATGGCTGATCCAGAGTCTTTCCAGTATGAAATGTCATGGTCTTGTACAGGTGTTAGAATTAAATCACCGTCACATTTCTGTGATCTGACGTGGCAGGAAATATTTGGGACACATGTCCTTGGTCCTTGGTTTTCATGAATTGCTGACTTAACTCCTTTACAAAATGACAAAAAGCGACCTTGAGGGAAGCTAATTGCTCAGTGTGTGGTGTCCCCAGCTTTCACGTCCTACCTCCTTTATATCTGATACATTTCCGTCCTAGTTGCTGATGTGCGGCCTTGGTGATGTGGATGTGAACGACTGGAGACAGCATTCTATTTACAAGAATGGCTACTGCCCGAATCACCCCGTCATTCAGTGGTTCTGGAAGGTAACTCCAGCACCTGCAGCCCAGCCTGGCTCCAGGCTTCTCCCGAGTCAGGGCCAGGGCTCTGCTCTGCTTTCCTGTACCTCTCTTTAGCGGTGATACTGCTCCCAGGGCCTGTGGGAGAGGGAGGAGCTGCGGCAGTTTTCTTTCACTGCATTGCCCAGTGAGACTTGAGTAAGCTCAACCCAAACATAAGAGCTTGGTCTGTCCTTGACCACCTGGTTAAAGTGACTTGTGTATGCAGAACCCATTGAGAATGAAGCTTCTTAAAAAGGAGTTCATGGGCTTCCAGAGTACTGGAACAAGGCCTCCAAAGCTGGAATCCGAGGAGAAGCTTTCTCAGCATATGAACATTCTCCTGGGGCTGGCTTCCCCAAGATACCATACTCTGTGGAGAGAGAAATGTGTCGATTTTTTAATTTCAGAAGCCATTTGGATCTTTATATCTCTTATCCAAAGTTGCAAACAAAATATGATTTGCTGTCTTAGGGCCAGTGTTTGCATCCTGTCCATCTCAGAAGGGGAGGGAAGGGGGCCGGGGAGATGGCTCAGTAGAATAAGCGCTTCCCTGGCAAGCGCCAGAGCGTGAGTTCAATCTCCAGTTCCACAAAAAAAACAAGAAGGGGAGGGAAACAAGAGTAGACTGGCCCAGAGAGAGATAGTAAACTCACTGAAACAGCGGTTAACTCACCTGCCAAAAACAAGGCTCATTATGTAGTACAAAAAAAGAAATCAGCTCACCTGTTTGAATTTCTAAATGTCTGTTATTAGTATTTCACATGTCAGGCAACAGACAGAGGGAAATGAAGCAGAATCTTCAAATCCTGACCAGGTCTCTCACTCAGCTTTGATTTTAGGCATTTCTTATAAGCAGCTCAAATATGTTAAGCATGCAAATTGTTTTAGACAGCTCTTTGTGCTACTGTTTTTTATACAACGTTATCTTTAGGGGATTTGCAATCCAAAGTTCTGTCTCCTCACCTGGGCTCCCCTTGCATAGGTCCTTCTGGATCACTGCAAATGTCATTGGTTTTGGGGGGAGCTGGCAAGCATCTAGTACAGAAGCCTGAGCTCAGTGCCATCCCAGAGCATGCTTTTTGTGTCGTTTATTTTGGCCTAAGATCTGACGACCACTCACAAGGATTAGAGAGGCTGGGATCGTGATGGCCATTAATTAAAGAGAGAGGTAGACTTGGTTTCTCGCCTAGTTCTTCTTATGTGATGATACACATCAAGCTAAGTGCTCCTGCCTCCCTTACAGCAGCAAATGCCCTGCGTCAGTTGGAGACCTAACAACTTTCTGCCTTTGTTACCCAGGCCGTGCTGTTGATGGATGCCGAGAAGCGGATCCGGCTACTGCAGTTTGTCACAGGGACTTCCCGCGTACCCATGAATGGATTCGCTGAACTTTATGGTGAGCGGCGCCCATCAGACTCTGCTGTCCACCAGTGGGGATCTGGCCAGGTCTCTCCTAAGGCCCAACTGTGCCCTCCAGCCCCAGCCTCTGCAGGGAGCCCCTGCAGCCCAGTGTGCTCACATTAAGTTCCAGAGTCCTCACATAGACATATAACAGGGGCTCCTGCATGCGGGGATGGGTAGAATTCGGTACAGAGAACTGTAAGATTGGTCTTTTTTATTTTCTGTTTCTTCTAGTTTAGTGTTTTATTATATCTTTAACACTAAGTCTCCCACACTCACCTCTGTGGTCTTTTAAAAGACACCTGACCTCCAGGAGATGTACTTCTTCAGTGCTTACTATAGATTAGTGTTTACTGTGTCTGCTCTGTGTTTTAAAATTCTCATTGTATTCCTTTCCCTGGAAATAATTTTAACTCTGTAGAGCCCAGTGGGAGGGCTGCGGCTGCCTGGCTATGGGATTCTGTCTGCTGACACCAGGGCAGCCAGAGCCTGTGTGTGAGCTTGTGAGGGAGGACCGTGTGCCTCCCGCTGTGCAGTACAGCAAAAGCCAGCAAGTTGGGACTCACAGAGCAGGGACTGTCCCCGCAGTGGACACTGTTCTACTCCTCCCCTTTTCTTTAAGTCTTACTATGGCTTTGTCCTGCCATCTGAAGCCCTTACTGACCTGTCTTTTTCTTTTCTGTCCAGGTTCCAATGGTCCTCAGCTGTTTACAATAGAGCAGTGGGGCAGCCCTGAGAAGCTGCCCAGAGCTCATACATGGTAAGTGACAAAACACTTCGGTGTCAGCACCAGTATCTTAGATACTCAGCCTTATGTGATAGTGGCCTTGATGTAGACAGTGCCACACTTCTGCCGTAAATAGCCTGGAGTGTGAAAAACTGGTGCAGACGAGGACAGGAATTGTACAGTAAATGCTGGCAAGACCTCAGCCCCAGTCTGCGTGGAGCCAGCGTGTTTCACGTGAGCGCTAACACCCCATGCTCTCAGACGCTCCTCCCAGCCCTGCCTCCCCTGATGGCTCCCGCGAACAGAGACTTCACCACATAGCTCTGTGGACATGGCCACTCCCGGCCTCTCAAAAGAGTTAGAATTTTTTTCTCACCTTAAATTGATTGTTTAGAATTTCGAATAAAATTCTCTATAGAAGCATCTATAAGGATTTTAAAATGCCATCCATGCCTGTGAATAACCCATATCTCCCTGGAATTTAGCATTAATATGATTATAGCCAGAGGAGTAAGGGGTCTGTGAGTGATGCATAACCTGAGACAGCAACGTACAGCCACCCTCAAAAGGCCCCTTGGCAGCTACTCATAGAGGAAGGAAGCCTCAGATCTTTCTTGAAGTAGAGCACACTGAGCCCCAGGCTGTCCTGCCTCAGGTTTTGAAAAGCGGTGCTTTGCCAGTCCGAACTGCGCAGCCTTCGCGGGTCTGCTCCTGGTATGTGTGGGAGCAGGCGCTCCTGCCCTGCTCTGAGGAGCACTAGAAGGTGTCTGCTTGGCAGTGTGAGCACTGTGGCCCTGGCTTTCCCACGAGCAGGGAGGGCTCTGGAGTCCTGCGCTGAGCGTGCTGAGCTGACGCAGGCCGCCTGCGGCCACATGCCACAAGAAACACCCTTGCGACAGAAGGGCAGTGGGGAGAGATTCTCCTGAAAACACCTTTGTGAGAAGCTGGCTCTGAAAGGGTCTCTGCTTCTGTGTGATTCCGTTGCCTCCCCAGCAAGAAAGGTTTTTGTTTTTTTTTTCCATTCCTGCCTTTCACATGACTGAATGGAATGAATGTGGCTGTTTTCTGTTTAGCCTCTAAGAGCCAGAAATGGGTGAATATCCAGAACAGCCATTGCCCATGTTACCTGCTTTTATTGGACAGAGAATATTAGGTCATTTGGAGCTTTTCTTTCAGCCAATAGCAGAATCCAGTGTGGCCTTCTGGGCTGAGATTGCCTCAGTTTGAAAGACAGCCAGCAAAGAGCATGCGCAGGGTGTTGGGTGTCAGTGCAGAGTCCCCGGGCTGTGGCACAGAGCTGGGGAGAGTTCGTGGGAGCTCCTGAGTGGGCTGCACCAGTCGTTGTCTGCAGGCCGGCCCTGCTTCATCTTATGGAACACCGTGATCATGCCCTAGACTGAGAACGCTCGCCCAGGAGCACAAAGTTCACAGGTTCCCAAATCGGGGGATTTGAACTCTGCCAAACCGAGCACCTCATCCTACACTGCCCTCTCTGTGCTTTTTAAACAGAACTAGTCTGGTTCAGCCCAGTGACCCAGTGAGCAGGTATCTTACTGTTGAACTTTGCTTCAGTTTTGGAACCCACATGCTTTGCCATGACTAGGACATGGTACTACCGAGAGGAATCCTGAAATCAGTAGTTCTTGATCGTGACTCTCCGTAGAGAGCTTTTAAAAACCCTCGTGCCAGAGTCCCGCTGCCCAGAGATGTGGACTTAGTTGGTGTGGCCTCAGCAGTGGGATTTTCAAAAGGAAGAATACTTTGAAAGATTTTTAAAAGTAGACCAAGGTGTGCTGGGTGTAGTAGCACATGGCTGTAATCCCAGCATGCAGAAGGCTGAAGCAGGAGGATCACTGCAAGTCTGAAGCCAGCCTGGGCTACAAAGTAAGTGGAAAGCCAGCCTAAACTACATAGTGAAACCTTGTCTCAACAAAACAACAAAAGTAGATCTGGGAAGGGTAAAAGATGCAAACGGACTCTTCCCAAAGCTTGTTTTCCTGTCTCTATGTCACAGAACTAGAGTAAGCAGCTCTTCCTAATGGTGCTCCCTCAGACTGAGCTGCCATCCCTGAGGGAATGTGACACAAGCGCCCTGACCCTCATGAGCAGGGCTGCTGTTCTTCTACGTGGCTCGTCTCCTAGCCAGGCCCAGCCATATTGTTATACAGAAGTGGGCACTTCATGGCCACTTCTCCTTAACCGTTCCACGTGCCCCTCCGCCATGAGATGGTCAGTTTCCTCTGTGTTCGGCGAGAATGCAAAATGCACAATTCAGCTTCAGACTAAGAATTTGTTTGGTAGAAATGCAAAAGCCAAAGACCTAACTTTCTTTAAGGTCTTCAGATGTAACCAATGGGTGTGTGTGATTACTTGTAAGCTTCAGTTCATTGTTCTAGAAAAGTCAATACCAATGTACTCTCACTAGGAGTCCCAGACCACTTGCTGTACTAGTAATTGCATCTCACAGACCTTTCACCTGAGAGGACCAGAGCCCACTGAAGACAGTGGGCTGCTCAGGGTCATCATGTTTGCCAGGAGTGAACCAAAGCCAGTCCCCTCAGAAGTACGTGACAAGCACCTCCCAAGCACCTGCTCCATTCCAGACATTGCCCAGGTATTGACGTGGCTGACTCACATAACTGTCACAGTTCTGAGAGTTAGGTTATCTGATGGCTCCATTCCTAAAGATAAGAAAACTGAGGCCCAGCTCCTCCGTAACACAATTCAGACCTCAGACCTTCACCCGCCCCATTCACCCTTTCTCCAGTGCACCATTGCCTTTTAAGCTTGCATCCCCTGCAGGCCTCTTTCTAAAGGGTCTTTAGGCCCTGCACTGTGAGCCTCTGATGTAGAAGGCAGAAGCCTCTTTCTCTAAAAAGGCAGTGGGTGCAATTTTGCTCTTAGATCATTATTAATATAAAAAAAACCAGAAAATTGAGCATTTCTTTTATGACTCAGAATTACAGTTTCAGGATCTTGAGAACTACTATTTGAGAAGAACATCCTAGCTGTTATGGTCACTGGCTCACGGGAAATCTGCATGGAGCTCAGAGGGACTTGTTACACATTGTAGAGGTTGTCACCATCCCAGCACAGTGGTGTGGTTTGTTTTCTTACTGCTGCTGCTCATAAATGGTCAGCTTTTAAAACACAAGCTATTGTTCTGCTCATACCTGGGGTCTCCTGTCAACCCCTGGAAGGGGGACTGTTTCAAACCTAAATGGTGTGGGTGAAGCAAATGGCTGAGGCCACTCAGCCATCCTCCCCTAAATGACCATGAGCTGAGGCAGTTGTCTGTGGTCAGTCCGCAGCGTCCCCTCAAACACTGCCCGTAGACTTTCAGTGAGTGTTGAGTGAATGACACCACTGATGCCCGTGCTCTGAGCACTTGCTGCATGTCAGGCCCACTTTATAGATCTTCTGACCTTCCGATACTCTCATTGCTCAGCACCCCTGTGAGCAGTCTCCCCATCTTCACAGATGAGCCAGCCTTGGGTGACTTGGCCAGGGCTACACAGCAGGCAAGTGGCAGAACAAGCACAGGACCTTGGCTTGACTGCCTGCCAAGGCTGCCCATTTGTGCACAGTCCTCACCCTCCTCTGTGTGGCTTTAGACCCTGACCACCGCCAACCCCATCTGAAGCCACCACAGATACCAGAGCTTTGCATGAGTGTAGCTCCTTGCTCCAGATGGCGCTGGCTTGCTGGACTCTGCTCAGTGGAAGTGGCTTGGCCCTGACATTCTGGAAGTCCAGGCAGCTGGGGCTCTGCTCCGGGGGCTGCAGTATTCCTAGGAGTGAGATTCCTGGTACCTTGCCTTTGCCTCTGATTCAGGATCTATATGTGCCGATGGCGGTAACCTGAACCTACTTCGTAGGCTGGGGATGAAAGTGAGGTGCACTGGGAGAAGAGCTTGTGGCTCCGGCTGGTAAACAGTGAGTGCCAGCATGGAAACAGGCACATCTCAAGTTCTGCCCACTGCCTTAGCATTGTGCTTCGGGACTTGAAATCTCCGTGCGGGTACATGTCATTGTCCTACCCCGGCATGTCTCCTTCCTACCAGACCCCTTCTAAAATCCACATCTGGGGGTAGCAGAAGTTTCAGGGACTGTGAGAAAGTTGTTTTTCTCTCCCCTTTAGGTGTATCCTATTTGGCACAGTTTCACAGTTAGAGTTGATCTCCTGGCACACAGAATTGTGACTAAGGTTTTCATTCCTTGTTCAAATACCAAATGCCAAGGGCCAGCCAGATGGCTCAGCAGATTAAAGCAGACAAAAGCAAACACAGAGGCCCAGGGTTTAACCCCCCAGGCCTGCTGTGCTGGCCCCACCCCAGGGCACGCTGAGACAGCGATTGAGGCTGGGTGTGGTGGCGTGCGCTTGTAATCCCAGCGCTTGGGAGGCTGAAAACAGGATCACTATGAGTCAGATCTGTGTAGTGAGACCCTGTAGACTAAATACATAAATAAAAAAAGATTAAGTTCAAGTACCAAATGCCCCATTTTCCACACCTAGCAAGTGCCGCGTGTCTGCAGGGCCCGAGTGGCACCCTTTGACCTACTCCCTTGTGTTCCTTTGGCAGCTTTAATCGCCTTGACTTACCTCCATATGAAACCTTTGACGATTTACGAGAGAAACTTCTCATGGCTGTGGAAAATGCACAAGGATTTGAAGGGGTGGATTAAGGCCCTTTTCCTCGGGGCCCCTGACCATCCAGCGAGTTCTGCGTGCTCTTTTGCACCTACCTGAGAGACTTTTGCAGAGCCGGTGGCGGGCACCGCTGCACAGTGTGGTTCCCGGAGCCTGGCCTCCGCCCCGCCGCACCCACCTCCAGACTTGGGAACCCGGCCCCGGCTGAACTCCCACTCCTCACCACGAATTCTCAACTGGTTGATGTGTACACTAATTACATTTCAGGAAGACTTGTTCTATTTATGTTGTGCCTCTGCAGGCAAAGCCCTTAATAAATATTTTGCATACTTTCTAATGACAGTGAATGGAATTAATCACTCTACAGGTATAGTATTACAATTCATGTTTACTTTTTAAAATGATTTAGACTGATTTTCAAATTTTATTTCATTACAATTAAAGATGTCTCATGCACTTGGTAAAGTGAGCATATTTTTTGGTATTTGAATTTCATACCAGGCTTAATGTCAATGACATTTTTATTTTTGGAGTACTTTGACACACTGCCCCTTTGCTTTTATTAGAATTAGAACTTAATTTCTGTCCAAAAAACCTTCTACAGAAAAGAACTTGCAGAGAATTTCAAATATAACATTAGCTATAATGATCATTTTTTTTCCATACTCAATGAAAATAAACTGGATATTCCTTTTTTGTACAAATCTAGATAATAGCTACAGGCTGAGAGAATTGTAACATAGCATGACATACTTGTGTTACCTTGAAAGGAATCACACCATTATTCCTTAGAAGTAATTACGTGTGCTATAACACATCTGAGACAGGGTTAGACTATCATTTCTCATGAGAGAAATTATTAACCCTTCCTGTTGCTGTACAGCCACCCCTTTATTCTGTTTCCCCTTTTGCTGTTTGTAGTAAAGACATTTTGAATGAAACTTGGCACTGCTTGACTCAGAACTGTGGAAGCCAGACCCCTTCAGTCTTTTCGTGGGTCCGCTAATCGTAGCTAAATAGCCAGTTTTTGCTCTAACCGCACCAGTTCTGAAGGCACTTTACGCACCACGTGGAGGTCAGACCTGGTTTTGTTTTTGTTTATTTTTTTATCATAAACATTAAATGTGATGATTATTTTCTTTCCCTGCACACATCTTTTGGTGCAATATCTATCAGTTGTGAATCTGGCTGCTGGTGTATAAAATCCTGAATGTAAAGCTGAGCCTATAGACCTGTCCTTTCCAATTGTTTTGTGACTTCTACTCAACTACAAGGATTTATTTAATATACACTTAATCTAACCAACTTCTGTTACCTATGACCTGTTGCATGCTTCAATACCGTGTACTGCCTGAGTCGTGTCTCTTGTATGCTAGATTAAAAGTGAGAAAGAAGACTTGACTTGATCCCCTGAGGTCATGCTGTGGTGGTGAAGGACGGAGGGTCTCTGTGCAGCTTGATTCTTTCCCACCCGTGAGTCTCTGTTGCAGAATGCTGTCATGTTCTGAGAAGATGCCTGAGACAGTGTGGGAGTTCAGCAGCCCTGCTGTCCTGTTTCGCTTGTGTTGTCCTAGACCCTCTTGTGCTAGGTTAGGAGACGCTAGAGAGTGAGTCAGTCTCCTGCCAGTCATAGATAAGACAAAAATTTGTGGTTTCAGAGTCTCTGTTGTGTAAGAAAAAGTTTGATGTAAGAAGTCAGTTGTATTTGTGCAGTTCTGGGTGGCATGTGAGAAACTGTGGACACTTGTGGTGGTAAGCAAGTTGTCTGAGGGAGTCCAGAAGATTCTAGAAGAAGGTGACATCCCACAGCACTGAGTATTGAATCCCTTTTCATACTAGTTTAAGGGTACTTATCTGTGATCAGAAAGCGTGGATGTTAATTATTTTTAAAATGTTCATTATTGTGGGGTTTAGGGTGGGTTTGTTGTTTTTGTGTGTGTGTGTGTGTGTGTTTTTTTACCTCCTACAATTAACAAATGTCTCAGTGGCAAAGAAATTCTTTTTTTTTTTTTTTTGTAGCATTCGTAGTCCAAAGTCAGTTATCTTTTAAATAAAATCATGCCGAGAAATAAATTAAGAAGTATGCTTTGATGGTTTTTGAGAAAGCCCATGTAATTAGAGGAAAATCTGATGCTTATGTAATAACTGAGATTCTTCTGTCATTTTATAAATTGTATGTTAAAAAATCAGAATGTTCTCTAAATGCAGATTGGACTGAGTGTTGAAAATACAGAAAGAAAAACTATTCAGCTCATTTCTAAGTCAGGACCATGTAAGAATCGTCAACATATGAATACTTAAAAGGGAGTAATTGTGAGTGACAGTTCAGTTCATCTAGCTCTTCATCTACCCTCTGAGTTTAATGACAACTAAATATTGCTGAATTGAGGGCTTAGTTTTCTGTTTTTAAAAAAAAGTGAACAGTTCGCTGGTCCTCCGCTATTTACAGAGTTTCATTCTTTGCCTACGATGGTTCTATGTCCTCTTGTCTGTACATTTTAGTACCACTGCTGGTGATGTTCAAGATATAACTGCAGGCGGTAAGAGAGAATATGTCCTGCTCAAGGAACAGGTTGCTGGGCTGTAGCTGGTTGCCCCCCTCCACTCTGTCAGACTCTGTCCTCTTTGTCCCAGCAGCCAAGCTGTTCAGCATGCCACGGCCTCTGCATGTTCTCCCCTAAGCCAGAGAGACCCCTGGAATCCCATTTCTCTGGTGCCCTGCAGAAGCTGTAGGTGTCATGGGCCATGCACAGCTGAGCGAGAGCCAGCGTGCGCTCTGCTTACGGAAGCTCCTGGAGGTTCACGTGGCTACAGTAGACTCTGGGGTGTTTCTCTTCTTGCCCCCATTGGTCTGGGGGTAAATTGGGAAGGTCTCCCCAGCAGGCTTAGCTCACAGAGTGCTGGTGTACGCGGCTCTCCTTGCACCCTTGTTCGCCTGATGCATTTCCTTTCCCGTCGCCAGTCTTCTAAAAATTAAGAATGGGAGCTAATTTGTTTCTAAGTCCCCTTCGTAGGTGACATCGGATAGATCCTAAATTCATATGGTGAATGATATAAAGCAACTTGACATGGATTATTGCTCCTATTTAGGGACCCAGTGGCACATTCTGAGAAAAAACTTGCAAAATGTTTGAGCCACTTTCTCCGCCTCACCTTGTTGCATAGACAGCATGCCTGCCCTGTGCTATTGCTCTCTGACCTTGCCAGATCCCAGTTGGCTCTGTCAAAAATCTATTTCATATGCAGTAACTTTCTAATTGTTGTAATGGTTACCAGGTGTTTTGTTTTGTTTTGCCAGCTAGTTGACTCCTGTATTTTCCTGAGATTTTAAAGTCTACACAGAGAGCCGGAGGCCATTGGCTCTCCAGCCCCTCACCACTGTGCTTGCTCTCCTCTTTCTGTCCTTTCCCTTCCACCTGTCTCATCACCCCTGTGGCCAGGAGAGCAAGGGAGATGCTGTCTGGTGTCATTTTCTGCCTTGCCAGTAAGGATGCTCCCAACTCCTCGCACTACCTCTGTCTTGTTCAGGCATTGGGGTACGTCCTAAGTCATGTCAAAACTGCCAATTTCAGGACTAAGATGTGTTAAAAGACAAAACCTTATAGACTCCATTTTGTAGTCTAGATTTTAAAACTGGGAAGAAAATGTGATATACTTCGGACCACTTTTTTAATTTATATAAGCCTTAATGAATAGTATGTATCCATCTACATACGCACACTCCACTCCACTTTCAATGTGTCAGAAAAAATGCCATAGTATTAGGACATGAGCCTGTGTTAGTGTTTTCTAGGAAAGGAATAGCTTTCTGTTAGTTTGAAATTTTCCAAGGAAACCTCTCATCTGACATCTGTCCTTTGTCAGAAATGTACCACTCAAAGCAATGCATGTTTAAAGCGCATGTCTGTTACTTTTGTTTTTAAGGAGTAACACCAGGGATCTAAGGACATCACTGTTGGTGTCCACCCTTTAGTGTACTGCACTCGCCACCATGTCTCAGTACATTGAAAGGCTTTTAGATGACCAGGACTTGCATTAACAAATGTCCGTGTTCCTTTGTAAGCCCATCCCTTGTACTGATACTAATTTCACCTAGATTGTCACAGTTTCCTTCATGTAAACTTTGTGTGACTTTGTTCTTCAGTTTACTACTGTCTGTAACATATATACATATATACATGCATATGCTGTCCAGATATGTATCTATGTATTTGTATAGCATTTTTACGCCTCTGTGAGTAATCTGGTTTCAAAAGGGAGTGAGAGCTTTGTCTCTTCTACAGTTTTCTCCAAGCTGTGTCCTGAGGATTCTCACCCTCAGAGCCTGAGAGAACCCTAGGAAGATGTTCATTTGTTGTCATCTTTTAATTCAGGACCTATTATCAAATTAAACATGAACAAAACAGTGACTTTTAAGGTGAAAAGAGTTTCAAGCATTCCAAATAAATTCTCAATGTTTCGTAACTTTTTATTGTAAACCCACCTCCTAATACAAAGCCAAGTACTATTTGATACAATGATCAAAACCAAACTACCTTGATGTTTTTTTTAAACAACTTATGGATAATGCTCATTTTCACAATCAGAATAGCTTTAAAATACGGTTGAATTTGATACACACAGGAAAAGTTGTGTTTATGAACAAGTCCTTTTTTGCTTTTCTTCTTGAAAGCTCTACAGAAAAATTGTAGTTTGTTTTTCTGACAGCAAAAGAGTAATGTGACAAAATGAAGTCATTGTAAAGAAGTAATGCAACTTGTCAAATATTTAATAAAGAATTATGGAAGCTGGAACATTTTCTACATCAAGTATTATGCGTTGTCTGATTTAAAACTTTCTTTTCATTGTCTTGTGTTAAAGACTTAAATGCCTACAGATTTATAAGATGTTAATTTCCTTAATGTCAGCTGAAAGTTCCATGCCCTTACAAATAGCCTGTTCTAAGATACGTGGGTTAAGCCTAATAAGAGGTTACATGTTGGTTCTGATCCATCTATCGCTTTTTCTTTTTATTAAGTGTGACAGTTACTGGTTTTGTGCAATACTAGATAATCCATATTGTCCATTCCTGAAAAGGCAGATTTTCCCTCCAGTTCTTATCCAGCCAGCTCTGAACTTGTGGTTGAGTTAATAGGACTCAATAATGAACCCACAGTGTTTCTCAAAATGATGTTCAAAAATCTCAACCTTATGTCAACTCCCTGTTAAAACCTGGGGACACATTTTCCCATGCTATATCATTCTGGTCGGATGGGCTCCTGATAAGTTTGCCCTTTTTCATTTGCACTGAGCAAGCCTCTTTCCATATCCTTAGTCCATCCTTCAGGGACTGCCAGCCAATAATGTCCCTGTAGGACACAGTGTTTTCAGTACTTTTTTCTCATGGCCTTGTTTTGGAGCAGCTAATGAACTTGCCAAAAGCTGTGAACAGCACCTGGTGCTCCTGCCATCTTACCCAGATTCACAAGGACATAACAGGAGAGGGCCAGATGGGTAGAGCCACTCTTGAAGTCCTGCTTAATGAAAAATACAAATGCTGGGGTTTGGTTTGTTTGTCTTTATGTATCTGGTACAGGGCCTCACTGTGCAGCTCAGACTCCTAGTGATTGCCCTGTTTCAGCCTCCCCCATGCTGGGATTACAGGTGTGCACCACCACACCAGGTCTTGGTGGCTGGCTCACCAGGGCCTGCATGGCACATGGTGCCAGGGATCAAACCCCAGTCCCTGTGCTTGCCTAAGCAGGAGCTTAGTCCACTGAGCTATCTCACTGACCCAAATGCTAGGCTTTAAACTCTTCACCTACTCTGATATCCAGGAATGATGTGAGTACTTTCAAAATTTTAAATCCTCTGAAAAGTGTCAGCAGTGAGCTTTGAGTGACATTTTGGATGTTCCCAAATTCTAGGACTAGCTTTCCTAGGCACTGACAAACAGCTTTCAACAATGTCCCAGGGAAATGAGCTCCCAAGCCACTTTTTTATCCCTTTGGTGCTCTTGAGTTTTCAGAGAGCTGAGATCATAGATTGTTGCTTTATAGGGTTTGAATTGGGCAGGGGGAAAAAATTGAGCCTGAGTTTGCTAAAATCCTAGCATAGACTCCTTAAGTAAAGTATAGAACTTGGCTGTAATCTGCTAAGGATTGAGAAAGTTGAGGACAGAGATTCCCTATTAGGAGTTTTGTAGTGCTGACTTCAGACAGGATTTGAGAAAGTTAGATTTGCCCCACTGCTTCCTGACCCCAAACTGCCACACCATTCCCAGCTACCACAACACACCACTGTTAACATCTCCTTCCCTTTGCCCTACAAATGCCAGGCTAGCACTGGATGTGGTCCCAGTGGGCTGCAAGTGACTGATGAGGGAGTGTGATCAGTGACAAGGGAGTTGAAGAGTGCCTCCACCTCCAGCAGGGCACCCCTCATTCCCTCAGTATGCCGGGCACAGCCCACGCTCCCCCTCCAGCTGTGCCAGCCCCTCGTGCAGTTCTGAGCTAGCTGCTGTTCTGCCTTCTGGCATCGCAGAACAGAGGGCCAGGGAGGGCTGAGGAGACCCTGTGTCCTCCCAAGCCTTGGCTGCAACACACCCTGCTACTGAAGGAAAACCTCTTTTTTCCTCCCTGGGTAAAGGGCTTAATTTGCCAGTTAGTTGGAAAGGAGTGTTGGGGCTTTAGAGTAAGCACACTGCCTGAGAGGCTGAGCAGACTGATGATACCTAAGAGGTAAGCATGTGGCACACGGTCGCACACCTCCAGTAACCTGGCAGAAGGGCGCCCTTGGTGTGCGTCCCTACAGGTCAGGTTCTTGGGCCACATTTGTGATTAAAGGCAACTTGGGGTGATTTCTCAGTATTTTCTTGGCAGTTATAGATAGTTGCTGGAACAGGAAGTTTGCAGTCCTGGTTGGTTTTGTCCAGAGCAAGCCAAAAGTAAGAGATTGTGTACTACAGCATCCTGGGCTCTGGGACTTCAGAGTGTATGACCTAGAAGGGCCTGAGCTTGCCTTGGCCACTGCCCTCATTTTGCACCTGAGTCCTGGGCACTTGAACTTAGTCTCTACGCATGGCCAATGCCATGGGCCTAGAGGAAAAGGTTTCTAGTCCAGAAGCAAGAGTGTGCTCTAATTTGAGTCCTTGGGGACTTGTAGGACAGTTTTGCCCACCTAAATGCATTCCAGAACAGCCACAAGTGTGGGTGCTTCTCTAAACAAGTAAGGGAAGGAGCCAGCCCTGTGCCCCAGGCAGGGTATAGTTGGCTTCTTTGGAGGTAGGGGCCAAGAACTCTCCAGGGCAGAGCTGGGTCAACTCGCTTGTAGTCACCCTGGCAGCCCCGCAGCTCCGGGGCTCTTGGAGAGAGACTGCGGGTACTTGGCCCCAGGACCATTTACAGAGCCCAAACCACCTCCCAAGCACATCCAGCCAGGAGGCCTCACAGCAGACACCTGCAGAAAATCGTCTTTCTTGTTAACAGGCCAAAGCCCATCGGCCTGAGTAACACCCCTGCTCCCTCTAAGCTTGTCGTTTTCTTCCTCCAAGTATGATGGAGGCCTCAAGCTGGAGTGAAACCTCAAAAAGTTGGAGTAAAGAAACTGGGGGATGGGGCTGCCCGCCCAGCCCTTGCTGTGTGTTGTATGATTAGCAGTGAGCTACTGTGGGGTTTGGAGCTGCAGGGTGCTGTCCAGAAGCTGAGACAGGCCTTGGCTTCCGAGGGCATGGAGCCCAGCACTCACTCACCAAGGTAGATGAGCGTGGATGTGGCACCTTCACTGCCCTGCCCCTTGTGCAGCGGGCCTTGCTCCCACACAGGACAAAAGGCATCCGTAGTTGTCTCTTTTAGTATAATTTTGTCTCTTGGTTTAAAATTGTCTTTGGGGGTAAATATGCAGTCAATATATAGGTCAGATACCCCTTGGAGGCCCTTCCCTGCAGGGGGCTCTGGTGGGTGCTGGAGGCACAGGCAGGGTGGTCTCCCTCTGCAGGTCCTGGGCACCTTCTCTGTCCCATATATGGGC
>NDGN011393436.1:0-28939 GCA_002564285.1 Tympanoctomys barrerae
TGGCGGAACTGGGGATTGAACTCAGATCCTTGGGTTTACCAGTCAAGCGCTTATCCTACTGAGCCATCTCCCCGGCCCCAAAAAGACTTTTTTTTTTTTTTGGCAGAACCAGGGATTGAACTCAGACCCTTGCATTTGCCATCTCCCAGGCCCTAAAAAAGTACTTTAAAAAAATTATATTCCAGAGTTTATAGTTTTCCCTACCCAAATACAGATCCTAATGTCACAGTCCATCTCCCAGGTGTGCAAAAACTGACTTTGCTTCCTCTTTGTCATCTAATTTCATTTCGGCTTTATACCCACTGCCTAGCCCAGCCCACTTGTCCTGACGCAAGAAATCACCCCGGGTCCTTCAGAGGCACCTAGTCCTGCTGGGCTTGGGGCTGCTGTGCTCATCCTCTGGGAGTCTCATGTAAGTGCTACTGCAGAGAAGCGGGGTGTTCACAGTGATAATTCAGCCCAGGATGGCTCAGGACATACACATGAGTACCCGGCACTGTGGGCCTTGCACCGGGGTCACAGTGTCCGTACCCTGCTGCAGCCCACACGCCGAGAAGCAGCTTCTCCCAGCAGATTCCTGACGGAAGCCACCCATCGGATGAAGCACTTCACACAGCACGTCTCCTGCAGTCTGCTTCCCCTTCTATGCAGTCTCTGAGCGAGTGCATCGATGATCTTCAGGATAGTTTCTACGTGTCTCTTCAGCCAAAAGCAGACAGAGATGAGGGTGCAGGTGTGTGAGTGTAGGATCTCCTGCCCTGTCACGCCGACACACACACTCAGGGCACTGTTTCTGCTCTGGCCACCGGTGGTGCGGAGAATTCCCATCTGAAAACTAAGTTCTTGTGCTAAGACAAAGTGAGCGATGTTCTTTCCTCCTAAGATCCCCGAATATAAAATAGAAAGCAGGCTAGATCCTTACCAGTGTTCTCCAAGACTTTGTGGAGAATGGGATGAGCGTGCAGTTTTAGACGTGTCTAGTGAGCCTGAATTCTTACCGTATTTTACCTCCTCGCCCCTACAGAAGATGCTTAGCACACGCAAGGAGGTGGGGCAGTGTGCAGGGAAGGGACCGCTATGTTCTGCTCCAGCACGCTTCTACTAGCAAATATTTGGCCTTTTCTTAGAACCTCAGCTTTTCAACTCAAACGTTAAGAAGGAGCATCTTCATTTATGGCCTGACCTTAAATTCCCTTCAGGCTAATGGCCAAGACCTCCTTGTCTTGTGAGCCAAATGAAAATGGAAAGAAAGAAGACCTGAAATAATTATTTGCTATTCCACCTTTTGTGCAACAGGCTGTAAAGTATGTAAATATGTATAAACCAGCCCGATTAGGCAGCTAGCCATAATCTCATTATTCCAACTGTAGTTTGAAGATCCTTGTGTGGCTATCTTTTGTTTATTATTTTCAGCATGGGATTATGTTTTATTTAGTTTCAATGGCCCATCTGATTAAATGCCATGACTAGGGTAAAAAGTTTCAATTGTACTATAAAATGTCAGACATTCTTTTTCAAATACAATTTGATCATAGAATAAACTCTCCTTGTTTCCCAGAGCTGCTGAAAAGAGAGATTAATCATCCAATAAATGTAAGAAAGGCTGACAGAGTGACAAGCATTTGATTTGCTTTGAGTGGATTCCAGTGCTCACCCACTTGCTGCCTACATTGTTTGTTGTCCAAACAACCACCCGAAAGACTGTAAGGCATGCTAGCGACTTTGGTTTTGAGTACTTATTTGTACTAAATATTTTGCCTCTGACTTACACCTGATGGCACCAAAGGAGACAGGGACTGACCTAATAATCTCTAGAATAGGAAGCTATGAAAACGTCTTTCAGGGCAGTAGGTACAGGGAGGAAGATTAAATAGCAAATTATCTTAGTGTAGGAATAAATGTGAATTGGGCAGCATTTTCACAATCTGGGGATAAATGAAAATGAGAGGCAAATGCTTTTGAACATTATGATGCTTGGATTGAGAACTTTATCTATATAAACCATCTAGTGAATATCTGGACAATTCAGGACATGACCCAAATTCAGGAAATAATTAACATTAGAGTCATAAAAGTAACTCTAGTTAACCACTCATAGGCTCCTTGGTCTCTTGTTGTGAGTCTGTTACTCTAACTTTGCATTGACACAGAGTGGATTGATTAATTCGGGTGGTGCACTCCTTTGAAGGAAGTCCCCAAGACCTCCACTTCAGGAGTTTATAGCTACGTTTTATAGCTCCCTCCCTTTGAACTTAGGTGGGGCCTGTAAATAGCTCTAATCGGTAGAACATGACAAAGGTGAGCACATGCTGTCCTGCGAGGACGCTACACAGCCATCTTCCTAGAAGACTTGCTTAAGGATTTGTGTAAGGACTTGTGTTCTTCTTTCTGCTTCAAAGAGGCAAGCTACCATAAGTCCAATAGACACAGGAGGGAACTCTTCCAACAGCCTGTAAACTCAGAGGTAGAGCCTTTCCCAGAGGCACCCAGCCTCAGCTGACGCTTTGATTTTGTCTTTGCAGATCTCTCAGGTCTGCAAAGGATCTCTTTAGCTAGCTGGCCTTTGGGGTTGCATTTCACAGTGAATCGAGCACTTTTCTGTGACTGTCATCCTGGAGTCATTTTGGTAGGGCTGCCCAGAGTTCTGCCCAGGGTCCTGACCCACAGAAACTGTGAGTGATCAAAAAATACCTGTGGAGTCTTTAGCCACTGCTTTTGTGGTGATGTGTTATAGATGTCACACAGAAACTGACGTGATTGGTTTTCTCAACTGTAAAACAGAGGTACTGGAGGCTTCAACAGGTATTGGCAGTAACACGATATAAATAACAGCAGACAAGCTTAGATGTGCGATAAACATAGAAAATAAGACCTCAGAAAGCAAATAGCTGGATAAATTTAGCATGCAAACTAAACCTTACTATAATCTCTGAAAAACATAGTTAAATAAGAAATATATCCATGATTATGACTCCAAGTCAAAAATCATTGTTATGCCATAGAGATTGCATTCTGTGCGAGAAGAGGGAGGTCTCGTGATTACAATTGTGAAGAAAAGTTGTGTAATCACTGGCATGACATTAGATGTGTTTGGTCATGAAACTTGGAATGGCTTGAAAACTTGGTGCTTATTTTAGGATTAAAGAGATCATAAGATAAGTAAATATTTATGGAGAGTTACATACGCCTCTGTCATGGGCTGATATGTCAAAGTGCTTATAGAATTTGAAGTGAGAATTTTAAGCCCTAAATCAATGTTTGAGCTGAGGGGTCGCACTTACTGCTGTGCAGCTTTGAACAACTGAGCCATGGATTTGTTCCATGGGACTGGCTAGCAATGGGGGTGAACTGCACCCCGACCTTCCATTTGGAACATGGCATATGGGAGGGAGAGGATTTTCAGAAATAGCCAGGAAGAACACAACTATCATCTGTCTGGTGTTTATTTCTTAAATGACCAAATAGGTATAGATATAGATATAGATATAGATATAGATATATTTCACTTTTTATTATATATACATATATACAACCTTCCTATAAGCCTGCTTGAGGTTTGTTTTTCCTAGTTTTTTTGTGTCTTATGATATTTAGAGTAGGAAGATGGCATGTCAATAAATGTTGGAAATGTCCTTGACCAAGGATTTGAGGTTTTATCATCTAGTTCTAGCTCAGACACATCCTAGCCACGCTACTTGTCTGGGACTTAAATCTGCCAAATGTGCAATACGGATATAATACGTAACATAGAATTTGTACTGCAGCACCTTTGGCAGAACATTTTATAAGAAAATATTTTTTGCTATATTTACTTTTAAATGGTGCTGATTTTAAAGAAAACCTTTCTAGCATGTTTCTGAAACTCTTGATGAAGAGTTTAAGCATCTGAGTAAGGAGTCTCTACATAATTTGAATTTGGGGTTGCATTTCATCATTGATAAAGCACTGTTCTCTGCGTCTCATCCCTGGACCTTCTTGGAAGTGCTGGGAGGTGTGCATGCCTCGTGCTGTTCTCTCTCTCTCTCTCTCTCTCTCTCTCTCTCGCTCGCTCTCGCTCTCGCTCTCGCTCTTGCTCGCTCTCTCTCTCTCTCTCACACACACACACACACACTGTGTAACTAAAAGAAAGAGTTCATCAGTGGTTAAATGGAAAACTGGAGCACAAATCTGACTTTTAAATCTAAATTCTATATCTGAATCTGAAATGCTTTAGTAGAAGGATATTACTTACTTCTAAATTATTATCTCATGCCAGCGCAGGTACTCCTGGGTGCCTGTACCACACTGTCATCAGCCCCTGTCACATTTGGAGAGGTGCAGCGGCTCTGCTGTGGGTGTGCACAGGGCCTCTCTCGTTATGCAGAGTTCTTGGAAAACAGGGAAGCCTTGTTAATTCTCTGCGGACTTCTCAGAGGACTCACTTCTCAGAGAAGACGGCAAAAGCATGATCATTGTCTTTGTTCCTTCGGCCCTGAAACTAAAGAACTCTCATGTGAGGTGTTGCTGTTCCGTGAGCGACTGCATCAGGTCCTAAATGAGTAACCGAAGTTCAAGCGCAGCCACGCGTAGGCTCCTTCTGGGGATGGCTTGGTCTTTAAAAGATTTAAACGTCAAAACAGAATAGAACATTAATTAATAAGGTTGCATAGGACCATGATACGTGCGATATGACCTCTGATTTGGAATTAAAAATAAGTTTAAGTATGTGTATAGATATTTATGATTATAGAGAAACAGAAAAGTAAATCAGATTATTTGGATTCTCAGCTGCACTAACTTATTGGTTTCTTTTTGATATGCTCTCTGTTTTTCTCTATTTGTAACACAGATCACGTAGTAATTTTGTGACATAGAGCTTACAATAATAGCGTAATAATGAGTGATAGAAGAAAGAATGTGCAGAAGGAAGGAGGGAAGGAGGAGGATGAAGTTTACTGTCACGGCGCACATGGATCCAGCTGCTGGCTCACAGGTGCATGTCTCAGCCTTGTCGCTGTCAAGGAAGAAGCCTGCACCGCATACGGCAGTGCAGAGAGTGTATCCACCAAAATTGGCTTAGCTGCCACCGACCCTCAGATGTCATACCTGTCGCTCGTGTTTCTGCAACGTGAGCGCATGAGGCTCAAGGGAACACGACAGCAGTGTAGAAGCATATGATGGAAGCGCGCGTCCACTCGTAGCGTTACGCGCGGGGCACCAAGCGAGAAGCAAGCGTCACCTAAGCTTGCAGTACGCCCTCGCACGCAGCGATGCTGAGCGCTGGCCACTGGCGCCCCAGCCAGCACACGCTTCTCGGGGGCCAGCTGCCTGCACGGCTGCCCTCCAGGGCCAGAGCACCCCCAGGTCCCCCAGCACCAGGTACCACTCGGGACGGAGCATTCCCTGGCAGCGACACGCAGCCTGCAAGAGTCCACAGCTCGTAGAACGTCGGGTCCCCGGGGTCCTTCTCCTTAGCAGGTGGAAGCGGAACCAGGAGATACTGTGCAGGGAGCCTTCGGTAAGAAATGCCTGGAGACACCGCAGCGACCTTCAACAGCTGCGCTATAGGTGACAAATCTGACCTTTTCAGGATGGAAAGGTGCAAAGTTCATAGAGGTTTTAAGTCTTATTTCTGAAAGAAAATACCGCACCCACCAGGGCTGTGGCCGGAGTTCGGCAGCTGTTCCTTGTCGCAATTCCTGGAAGCCCGAAGCGACCCACCGCCGGGACTTCATGCTGAGAAGAGCCACGGAGTGAGCAGTCGTGATTCTTACTGCGTCTTATGCGTCTCTTCCAATTTCCTTGGTTGATTTCATCTTTTATGATTATTTTGTCTATTTTCTTGTGACTTAAGTGGTGACGATGAACTCACTGGATGCTGGTAAGGCCGGCAACACCACCTTGCTGCAGGCCTCCTTTCTCATTTAATCCTCAGAAAAAAATGTGAAACAGAAACGCTCAGTCCTGGAATCGGGCCACCACGGCCTGGGAAGGCCAGCGGCCCTGCGAGGGGACAATCGGCGGCCCCGAGGCCTGGGTGAGAAAGGCCATAGTCAGGCCTGAGAACAGGGACGCTGTCCCCTAAGGCAGGCTTTTGTGCTCCCCACCAGCTAATAAGAAGCAGGCGTTGGAGGAAGGAATTAGTTCCCCTCCGCAGTTGCCAGGCTGAGCCCTGCACGGCTTCCAGGGGAGGCTGGGAGCGCGCGGCACCAGGACGCTTCTAGTGTGGCTCAGAGAATTTTGCTCCTGAAATGTCTGCGACAGCCTTATTGAAAATTTGCTTGATGTAATTGCGTTAATGGAAAAAGCATAGTCATTTGGTAAATGTTGTCATTGCACTTCCAAACCCGAAATGCTTTCTGATTTAAGCTTGTTCTAGAAAGGGTGTGTAGTGTCTAATATTTTTCTCAAGATTACTAGTAACCAAATCCAAGCCTTTAACTTAAGTCAGGTCTTGAAAACTCTAATAAGCCTTTTTATGTTATTCCAGAGGACAAGATGTAATGACCACTTTTCCACATTGTATAAAATTAAATAAGGCAAAAGTGTCATGGGTGTTCAGTAAATTGAACAGTGTTGTCCTCCTCATGCCCCGAAGCCTGGTGTAAAGAGTTGTGGGTAGGAGTAAACTCTTGCAGTTCCTAAAATTATTCATGCCTTCTACTCCATTGCATGACTATGTTTGACACTATGTGAATTTTTTAAGCTCCTAACGTTTCTTTCCTCTATGTGAACTAGTTCTGTGGAGTTTTAAACTCCCTGACCCTTTGAAAACTTTCATGCTTTCTCCCTATCATGTATTATTCAATAAATTACGTTCAACAAGAAAGTCGAAGAAGCATATTAGTCTGTGTGCTGCCTTTAACCAGGCCCGCTAAGCTGGCTGCACCGTGGCAGTTTGCCCAATTAAAGGCTGTCACAATGAATCTATCGCGAGCAGGAATGAACCTGGTCAGGTTTCAGATGGAATGTATGTTTCTGTATAAGTAACCTCGAAGGGGACCCAGGCCTGCACCCTGCATAACGTGAGGCAAGAGTCACAGAACTCTGAGGCACGGAGGGTGCCGTGCTCCGCCAAGCATGTCACATATTAATCCAAATGGTTTAGTGTCAGCTTTTGCTTTCAAATTCCAGCGACTAAAAAGACAGCTTATTTTCATAAGGCTATCATGGTGTATATGTGTACTTTAGGTGGAATGTTCTGCAAATGAGCTCCACTTGTCCGACCAACTCCTTTTAATCCCTGACCATTTAAATGGAAAATCTATCTAAGCTGACTTTACTCCTTGGAAGTCACTTTTCAGCGGGGAGATTAGGAGCTGTCACTGCAGCCAACACACTCTTGTCCTTTAAACAGAGGGCTCTTAGTGTGCTTGTCTGAATTATGTCCTTTATTTTGTTAATTAGAGTGGCTATTTCAATCAGATTTCAAGCCAGGCTTTTATTGATTGTTCCAAAACAGGGAGAGAATTCAGCTACTTACAAGATATGCGTTCATTTCTGGAACTGAATTTTGCGGCAGCTTTCTCCAGATTTAAACCCATTAAATAAATCACGTGAGTTGTATGGAAGAAATGCAACTGCTATTTCACATTTGATTAGGAAAAATGTTACTGCATATTAATATTAAGTGTTACTTTTAATTTATTCAGTTTCGCCGGCTTATTCTATAGCCAGTGTCTTTGGTTGAAAAAAAACGAATGGAGGGCCTGCAAGATAGCTGAGCAGACTAAACACCTGCTTAGGCAGCACAGGGACCGGGTTCCATCCGGGCACCACATGTTGTGCCCCGCCGGGACGTACAGAACTGACCTCCGAGACTGGGCATGGTGGTGCACGCCTTTAATCCCTGCACTGGGGAGGCTGGAAACAGGAGGATCAGCACAAGTCTGATCTGTGCAGTGACACTATACCAAATACATACATACATATAAATAAAAATTTAAAACGACTGATTTTCCCACATCATTATTCATAAATTCTGTGGCAAGACTTGAAGACCAGTTCTGAAAAGCTACCACTAGGTGGCGCGATGCCTTTGCCGTTTCGGAATGCAGTGATTCCTGGGGAGCTGGCTAGAGAACCCCTGTGGATACCAAAATCTGTGAATGTTCAACTTTCTTATGTGAGAAAGGCTAGTATTTACATGTAAGCTACACCCACACTCATGTATGCTGTAAATCATTTCTAATATGTAACAGTGTTAATATTATGTAAATAGATTCCATATACTAGTTAGGGAATGATGGGAGAAAAACATACATATTCAGTATAGACTCAATTAACAAAGTGTTTTAGGCCCCCATTTGGTTGAATCCAGGCATGCAGAAGCCCCAGCTGGAAGGGCTGCCTACTGGAGGTTTTTTGATCTGACACCTCATAGGCAAACGGGCATCCCTATTTTATTGTTCATCTTCCTGCAGAGGTCAAAATAATCCAGGTATCCACATCAAATCTAGGATGATGTTACAAATAAGCAGATGAGAATTATTTTATTAGAAGGATTTCTGCGTGGTAAAGGAAACACAAGACTCCAGGAGAAATGCTTATGCTGTAGATTCCTGCTATTTGCGCCCGAAGGTGCCCGTTGAGGACTGGGTTCCCTCTGGAATGCTTCAGAAAGACCTTGCTATTCTGTCTGGGCAGCCGTGTGCCAGGCAGCCATTGGACAGATTGCAAGACAGTGAAGAACAGGAGACACTGGCTTCTGTGCCTGTCACCCCTCCTCTGCACCCTCAGAAAACGTGGAAGCGGGTGCTTTCATGGATGCTCTACAGGGCATCGGAGTTCTCCTCTTATCAGGCCGCCCAGGGTCCCTGAGGCCGGGAGGAGCTGCAGAGGGGAAAGTGACGGCATCTCAGGCAAGGGAGAGCAGCCTGCTTGGAGTAGGTGCCTCAGAGTCTGCAAGACAGAGGAGCCTACGAGCCGGGACGGGCCCACGCTCTCAGCTGGGCCTCAGCACCCCGAGCCCAAGGAGGCTCCTTACAGGCTCACCCTTGGCTGGGGGCTCCTTGGCTGAAGCTAATTACCAGTTGAAAGCACTTGCTTGCCAGAGCAGGTGCCCCACTTCCGTGAATCTCCAGGCCTGCTAACGAGGACAGCACTTAAGTTGCAAATAATTGTGGTAACTGGCATGGATTCTTAGAGGGCTCGGTGAAGCCTATGATTCTGAAGACTTGTCTTGCTTTAGTCCTTGCAATTTTTTATGCTCATAGTCTTTCTCTAACTTTTGAAGTTAGAATGCAGTATTTGAGGGGAAGATTTGAAAGAAGACACTAATATAAAATTCTTATGGCCTTGGGATGGAAACATCACTGTTATTTTAGGCAAAGTTGCATAACTGGCCCCGCATCTACTTGTGATAAAATCAACACAATTATAGTCATGATGTTTGTGTCAAATATAGTCACAAATGCCACGGTCTCTCCTGAGAATGGTGCGTTTGGCGGTCATTTTATTTTTTCATCTTTCAGTCTTTGTCCTCAAAATTCTCTTCAACATTTCTGGTAGAAATATTCAGATTCTTTTTTTATTTTAAGAGAAAAAAATTTTAAATGAAATAAAAATGAAGATAGAGTTTTAAGACCAAATGAGAAATTAGCAATGGTCAATGTACTGCGTGTTGTTGTGTTCATAGAAGGCAGCCAGCACTCAGGTCCTTGACTCCAGGATTCCCAGCGGTGCGGTGACTTGTCCTGGGCACTTTCTTCTCCGTCCTGCTTTCCCTTCATGTCTTAGTAAGCTCAGACTTCACTCCCTTTGAGACTTTCCCCCAGACTTTGTTGGGTGTGGGAAAACACCACCAGGGGCTTGTCAAGAACACAGAATTCTAAACGCAATTGCTCTCTGTTCTTATTTTACTTTCTTCAAATGCACTAAAGAAATAATATCAAACTGTCTGGATTATGATATAAACAGATCAAGTGTATACAACTAGAGCATATGGGGGGGTGCAAAAATTCACCCCGCCGCATGTGCCTAATGTGGAGTGGAGAATGAAGCTCAGTGAGCCTGTTCCTGAGTTAATTTTCAAAATGAGCTTTGCTGAAAAGAAATCATATTTGGCAACTATAATGTTCTCTGACTTTCTTTCATGATAAATGGCAGTGGCGTAGTGGCAAAGACATCTCTAAGGTCTGTTTCCTGTCTTGTGGATCACTTAGAAAATCTCAAATACTACATTCTCCTAGACTAAGGGAACATGCACAGCACTGTTTGGGGGAAATTGACAGAGATGTTGTAAAAGAAAATAAAAATGATGATTGTAGGGTTTTAAGTACAGGAGAAAAAGCCTGTTTGACTTCCAGTATTTATATCTTCCTATTCCTAATGACTTTCATGTTTTCAATATGTGTTCTTAAACAGTTTTTCTCTCAAGTACAATTCTAGACATAAACTTCAAATGAAATTATTTCCTTTCCGTGATTTCTATTTTAACTTTATATGTATATAGTGTACATAAATGTATCTTACCAGAAAACTAAAGGACATAAAATATTTAGATAAAAATGTGTGAACAGAATTAGAGTAAGAGCCCCCGAGTGGTCAGTGGCTCACCCCGGCCCACCGGCCTTCTGCAGGTTGCCGGCCAGGCGAGCAAGTGGCTAAAGCTCCTGGTTTTGGGTCACGAGTCCTCTCTTAAGTCATCAAGAGAAGAAGCACACAAGCGTCAAGACTGTATTCAAATCTCAAGAGTCACTGTGGACTGGCCAAGTCCCTGGAGGATGGGGACCATTTTAAATGGTCCACAATGATTTTGGTTTTCGCTGTAATGTGAATGAACCTCAGGCCATTTTTTCGGCCGGTGTTATTTTGAGACAGATCTCGCTAGTCGCCCAGCCTGGCCCCCAACTTGAGATCCTTCCGTAGCAGCCCCGCGCAGCTGGGAGTACAGACAGACTTCCTCAAGCCCAGGTTAAGATGTTTGCCGGTGATCCGGCCCGCGTGAGATCAAGGTAGAATGAAAGGCGACCAGGAATGGAGAGCGGAGGGGACGCGGCCCTGCAGCAGCTGGGCAGGGCCCGAGTCACACCGGTGGGACGGACGGGGAGGCGTGACCGCAGCAGCTCGCGTGGGAAGAGCCAACGCGCGGCGCGGGCCTCTGGAGCCGGAGTCCGGCTCGCGGTCTTCTCGCCTCCCGCGTCTTTGCCTGTTTTCACCTGTTAGATTTTAGGCGTTGCTCCAATGTTCATATGCAGATATGAGGACCCAAAGGAAGAACAGGCCAACAAAACAGGAAAGACAGGGGCAGATGGGAGGCAAAACAGAATTACATTCTGCCACACACATGCCGGAGCAGAGGAGCAGGCCTCCAGGCCCGGGCAGCCCACTGGCTTAGCGACCACCTAGCACTCGGGCAGTGGTGGGAGCCGGGCGGGTACCTGTCCCTGCCTTCACTATGGCCCACCATTGCTTCCTTCCCCTTACTGTTCAACTCCTGGATGCATTTATTTGCAAGGAGTTGCATTTTATCATCCTTTTCTGTGAAAAGGGGCAAAAAGTCTTATACTTCTGGCTGTGTACCCTTGCCTTCTCACACTACATCTCATGGCATACGCTGGCTTCTTGACTCTGTGGACCTAAAAATAGCCATGATTATAAGAGCAGAGACCTGCTGGGCTGGGAGAGCGGGGCGCATAAACCTGATTGAGTAATTGGAGTAATAACAGCGTTGCAAATGGCCCAGCCTGGGCCCTCCTACCTGACTGTGGAGTGACAGTGGCACACGGTTTGAGCATCCACACTTTGATCTCGAGTCTTGCTGATTTCCTGAGCTAGGGCTAGGCAGGCAGACAGCCTCTCCGATGGGGGCCGGCAGCCAGCTGCAGCTCTGTAGCAGCCAGGGGACAGGATCCCCAAAACTAGGACAGCAGGGAGGTCAGGGGAACAAGTTACTTTTTGACTTAACAATATTTTTAACTTACAATGAGCTTATTGGGGTGTAACCCCATGGTAAGTGGGAGAAAATTGAAAAATATGAGGGTGCCAAGTGGTGAACTGGGTGGGAAGAAGAAAAGGACCCTTTGTTCAAACTTGAGCCGCGACATAGCCTGACACTCCTCCTTAGGCAGAGGAGTGAGCGCCAAAAAAGCTGGAGGGAAAGAGTAGCGGAGCCAAGTGATTTTTTTTTTTAATAGTAATCGATATGGATGTGCTTGTAGATAAAGAAGAAGACACCACCAGAGCAAAGATGAGCAGTTATTGCAGGAGAAGACACAGGAAAGAGATCTAACAAAGGCCCGAGGCCTTGCGGCCTCCGTGAGCTGCCCTGCATTTCATGCTCTCCTGGGCGGGTTCCCTGCACAGGGCTGACGGCGTCCTGCTTTCTCCCCCTGTGAGGGGGTGGGAGCAGGCTGTTAGAGGAGGCGGGGTTCTTGAGGTGAAGATCCTGCTTCTCCGATGCAGAATTTAACATCCCACCCTGCCTGTGCCACCTGCCCTACCCGCCCCCGCCCCGCCCTCGCCCCGCTCCCACCCCGCTCCCACCCCACCCCAGCCCCAGCCCAGCCCTGCCTCAACCCTGCCCTACCCTGCCCCATCACTCCCCACCTAGACTTGCCTTATTCTAAATTCACCAAGTTTACTTCCTGGCACATCCGCATTTCCTGTGCTCGCCTTATGTTGTAATTTCAAGCTTTGTAAGGGAAGGCAATACAGTACGCGTAGTTTATAAGATTATTTCATAACAGTCACCCAAGTAGTCATATGCAAAAATAGTGTAAGAAATCTGTCCACACACTGAAGACCAAAAACTGAGCTGAGGGCCTGGGTCCATGGCAATATCCTGCATGAGTCCAGCTCAGTGTCCCCCCATGGACCCAGTCAGCGGCCCAGAGCCCACGACCACGTCTCAGGCAGGCCTGGCTAGCTGATGTGTGCAATGCAGGCCCAGGCTCAGCGGAGGAAGCCGGAAGGCCTGTGCTGGCGGGATGCAGGGTCTGTGCAGCTCACTGGAGCCCGGAAGCAGTGCGCACAGTAAGAAATAGAGCTCCCCAGAAAAGTGTCACACCGGCCTTGGCGACAGTGAGGTCCCAGCTCCTCTGATGCTGAGAACAGCAGAGTCTGTACCAGCGAAGCCAGCGCCACAGACATCTCCAGGAGACTGAACAGTGCACCATCTTTGCCTCTGGAGCCAGCAAGCAACGCTCAAGTACAGACCAGAGCGTCCCCACGATGAACCAAAGCCATTCCCAGGACAGCAGAGTCCTGCGCTCCTTCGACAGTGAGGACAGCCAAGCTCACCAGCAAAGCCAGCATGAGAAGGTTCCAAGAGAACCAGCGGCAGCCCCAGGGTAGCTGGCAGCTGCCCGCAGCTTCACTTCTTCCCCATTCTGCCTCTTACGCTGCTGCCAACACCCTCAGGCAGGCCCCCCACTCTGGGGGCGCCATGCTGGGTGGCTCAGTTCAGCGAGGTGTTACCACTTGGCCACCAACTGTCAGTCTACCACACCTTAGCTGAGGAGCCAGCGGACCAAAGCCCTTATGCTGAGGAACGGGGACATATGAGTTTAAACTGACTAATTCAAAAATGGGCATGGTTATCTCCTTATAGTATCCAATTTTAGGATCCACAAAATACCACTAATCAGTTAGTCCTTGTTTAATAATATTTGTGTAAGTTGAAGTGCTTAAATAATGCATATGACGCTTTGTAGGATCTTGGCATACAGTCAGCGCTAGTGGGTGTGAGCCGTTGCTCACCGACTGTTCGTTTATGGAGGGATGAGGGGTCAGAGCCTCCCTTACCATCTTAGTCCCTTTCCCAATCACTAGGATGCAATGCCTGACACGTGCAGCTTAGAGCAAGAGAGTGTTGTTTGCTCCATTTCAGAAGTTTCGTTTCACGGTCATCAGGCTCCAGGGCAGAAGCAGGAGTTCGAGGAGCTTGCAGGGAGCAGAGGTTCTCACCCCGCAGCAGCCAGGAGGCAGAGAGAAGGGAGGGGCAAGGGCAAGAGCCCCACTCTGGCTCCCACCCCAGGGACCAGGACCGCTCCTGAGCATGCTTAGTGGTGTGCTGATCAACGGCTGAACCCACAGCGAGTGCAGTGCCTCACGAACTACTCGCCTTCGCACACAGGAGTAGTGTCACATTCTGCCCCTGGCCCCAAAAGACATGCGCAGCCCATTATGCAAAATGCATTTAGTCCATACCGAAACAGCTGCCAAAGTTTAACAGGTCTAGCACGGCTGGGAAGTCCAACTCCAGAGTGTCCACTAAGACTTAAGCGAACTCTGCTGTTACGCCCTCTATGACCCCCAAATCAAAAAGGAAGTTAAACAATGCTGACATGGTGTGGGGTAAACACCCAAAAGAGAGAAATAAGGGGATAGAGAGAAATCAATCAAAGCAACGGTGAAACACTAAGCTCTGTGGTTCCATACCCAGCACGCAGGGAAAGTGTGGGAAGAGCTGATCGCCAAGGCCTGGGGCCACCCCACCCTGACGGCACCGCTGGCTGCAGCCCTCATCGTCTTCCGTTTCATGTGGGTCCCCTCCATGTCCCTGGCTTTCCTCATTAGACATCATCAGATTCTTGGGATTGTGACTGTGCTTTTAGATCTACTTTTGTGTGTGTGTGTGTGTGTGTGTGTGTGTGTGTGTGTGTGTGCGTGTGTGTGTGGTACCAGAGATCAAACTCAAGACTTTGCACTTGCCAGGCCGCACTTACTCCACTGAGCTCTCCCACCATCTCTGCTTCCCTAACGGCGCACTGCCTTGCCTCCAGAGCTTTTCTAAACTCTTCTAAATTCCAAAGTAGATGCCTCCGTGGTGCTATATATTCCGTTCGTGAACTGAATTCATTCCACAGTTCTGGGAAAAACTTCTGCATTTGTGTTCATGCTGGAAAGATGCTCCATGGTGATGTTCAACAGCTGAAGCAGAGTTTACAGACTAGATCTAAATTTTTAGGGGCTGGGGAGATGACTCAGTAGAATAAGTGCTTCCCTGGCAAGCGCAAGGGACTGAGTTCAAACCCTGGCTCCACCAATAAATAAATAAATAAATAAATAAATAAATAAATTTTTCCAAATGCTTCTATTTGCAAACCAAGTTGTAGATGAGCAGAAGCATTTGTGAACTGAGAGATTGCCATACTTTTGCATTCTGCATGCCTGTAAAACCAAGCAACATAGATGAGACTAAGGTTTGCTGCCAGCTTGAGCAATAGCCAGGCCCTCTTGGATCATGGATACAGCGGCCTCTGAGTGTCTCACTGGCTGGACCAGTGAAATAAATCTGGGAAACCAGTTCCCAAGATGACCCTTTTCAAGAAGAGGGCCTATATGGCTTTAAATGAAAAGCTTTATGATTTTGTACCCTTGAGCCTATAAAGGGTAGAGTCTTCCTGATTTCTGAGGTGCCTTCAAGGAATCTTTCCTATTATCCTGATGCAAAACGTTTGGCTCCATTTTCATGATAATCTTCTCAGGAAACAGGTTCTCTGTTATGGTTTAGATCTAAAATGGCCCTAATAGTCTCATGCATTTGGAAGGTGGCTGGCTTATGGTACCATAACCAGGAATGTAGCTGAACATACTGCAAGGAAGTGCCACCTGATTAGAAAAGACAGGTCCTTGGGGGTGTGTCACCCTCCTGGCTCTTCTGTTCCCGCCATGATTCCTGATCACCATCGCATGAGCAGCTTTCCTACAGTGGCCCTTTGCTCTCTGCATCCCTGCCACCGTGACATGAGCTTTCCTGTCCTCGGGCCTTTCCACTATGCTGTATCTGTCTTGGAGCTACCCAACTGTGCAAGGATTAAGACTTCTTAACTGACCCAAAATAAGCCTCTCCTCTGTTAAATTGTGAGTGTTGGGTGTTATATCTCTGTGATGAGGAGAAGCACTGTGCCTCAGCCCCAGCTTGGCAAGTGCTTCCTGTCGGAGGAGGCTGCAGGTGTTTTCCATCTGTCTTTTGGTCCCAGTTTCACTATACATCTGGTTGCAGGCCATCATCAATACCCATGCCACAGCCTGCATTTTTGGCTGCTTTGAAATTTGCTTTGCCTGATTAGTTAGTGTCCTGCCCTCAATCCCAGTGTCCCACAAAGTCTCAGGACATGGACACAAGGTAGATGAAGCATCCGCCAGGCCCTACCACACATGGCCTCAAGCTCTACTCTCACTTAGTATTGTTTCTAGCGGGAACCTTCTGAGCCTAGCCATTGCTGTCCACCATTCTGAATTTTGGTCATCTAAGCTCTCACCAGTCTCCCATCAAGCTCTGCTGTACAGCATTTTAGGAATTCTCTACATGGCACCCCAAACCTTCCTATAAATCAAATCGCTCCTGTAAGCCATTTCCAAATGCTTTTAAGCCACACAGACCAGGACAGTCATAGCACTGACCCCACTGCTGGACCTAATATCACCAGGACCATGCACATGACATGCACAATGTAAAGGACAAGAAGTTTAGTTTGATTCACATTTTGAGAAACTTTAGTTCATGGTTCCAAGGCAGAAACAAGGCAGAGGCTGCTTAGCCCGGAGTGAGAAGGGAGGAGCTGGGACAAGAGGACTATCTTCTAGTTCAAAGACCCAGCAGCCCTCCTTCGGCCGGGCCCCACCATCTTACAGCACCTGCGATCTAATCACATTCCATACACATGATAATCTGGGGACACAGTTTAAATCTAAACTGTGATGTCTATAAAAGTGTAGAATATGTAGCCAGCACAGTTGAGCGCACAGTTCCCATCACCAGACTCATTTTGCCCTCCAGGGCCTATCTCTAGTCCTCTCTGTGGTGGGGACGGACAGCGTCTGAGCACCATAGCCATGGACGCTCAAGGGTTTTGTCCTCTGAGCACCCCGTGTTCCTTCCGGGAAGGCCTCCCGTGTGCCGCTCTGTGTTAGGCACGTTTACTTTCCCGATTTCACTTATCCTGCTGACAACCCGCAAAACAGGTCATCAGAGTCTTGCTTTCCAGTGGGGAGCGCCGGTCGAGCAGCCAGGGTTTGTGCTTGTAGGTGGAAGCTCTGCAAGCAGATAGAAATCTTCTGACTCGCAGTCTCATGCTGTTTCCAAAGACGTGGCTGAAAGGTGAATTTTTAAATGTCTCTGAAAAGCCATGATGTAGTTTTATGGAGCGCTTCTTTTAGTGTTATTTGCTTTAGCCTTATAAGCTCCACAGAGCTGGCATATGAACTTTGCTTGGTAGGCAACCCTATCATTCTAAGGCAATCATGCGCAAGCAAATGCCACGAGCCATAAGCCTGACTCGTAGTAGACGTGAGGCATTAGAGGTACATTTGAAACTTGTTTATCTTCCTGCCTTTGTAAGTTATTTTTATTTTCTTTGCTAAAATTGAAGTCATATGGTCTTTTGGTAAGATGTTTAACATATTTTTAATCAGATGTCAGTAGAGAATGACTTTCTCCATGCATTTGTCTTTTGTTTCTTAGAAATTATTTTAACTGATTCATATTGTCTCATGACAAGCTAAAACAAAGTATTTCAGCCTTGGGGGAAAATAATTCATATATCACTTTCAATTTTCTGCTTAGGAGCAGTTAAATAATTGTATACATTTTAGGACACTGACTGTAAGATTTTCTGGGAGAAAGCTCTATAAAAGGACTCAAAGCCAGAGACATTGCCATTCATCTTATTGTTATACAGCTTTCGTTTAATCACACCATCTGAACTTAAAAATATTTCCCAACTTATGTGCCCTTTTCCTAGTCTTCTCACAGACCAGTTGCCCTAAGATAAATTGAGTTGGCTGGGAATCATATAAGAAGCTAAAGTGAATAATTTATGAAATAGTTTTACTCTGAATTTGAAGGGATGTTCATATGTTGTTTTATTCTTTCCTTCAGTATAAAACAAGCATTTTATGGTTAGAGTTCTTGCAAAGAGCCCTTAATGGACAGATAAATTCAGGCTCGGTCACAGAAGCACGACCATATGGCCAGTCCAACTGGGCAGACAGGTCTCCTCTGAGATTCATTCAGGAATTCTCTTTCAGGAAGAGCTTCCCAGCTGGAAAGAAACGCATGGACCCGAGGCTGGGCCCCTCCCGGCCAGCGGTCTGCTCAGCCTTGGCCCGCTGTGCAGGGGAGGACAGCCTGCCTGCAGTGCACGTAGCCTGAAGAGCCCTGGCCATGTCCCTGCTCGTCCTTACTTCCACTTCCTTGCCGGTGTCCAGCTCTGTGCCTCCAATTCTGCACACACACTGGTCTTCTCACACCTCCCTCTCCGCGCTCCCTAGCTCTAGCCGCTCGGCTCCTCAGCCCCTCACAGCAAGCCCTCCGCACTGCAGGGCCCTGGCCCACACTGCGCGCTCTGCCTGAGCCAGCAGTTTTCTGGGCTCCCTGCAGTGGTCCCAGCCTCTGCATACCCTGGTCTCCAGCAGAAGTGCTCTGGGCTCAGGCTCAGAGAAGCCTCCCAGGCGCAGGACACCCAGGCCGGGCGCGTGATACCCAGGGCGGGTGCACATCACGTAGGCTGGGTGCACATCACCCAGGCTGGGCGCATGTCACCTAGGCCATCTAGGCCGGAAGCATATCACCTAGGCCACCTAGGCCGGGCGCACATCACCTAGGCCACCTAGGCCAGGTGCACATCACCCAGGCTGGGCACATGTCACCTAGGCCACCTAGGCCAGGTGCACATCACCTAGGCCACTTAGGCCGGGTGCACATCACCCAGGCTGGCACACATCACCCAGGCTGGGCGCATGTCACCTAGGCCACTTAGGCCGGGTGCACATCACCCAGGCTGGGCACATGTCACCTAGGCCACTCAGGCCAGGTGCACATCACCCAGGCTGGGTGCACATCACCTAGGCCACCTAGGCCAGGTGCACATCACCTAGGCCACTTAGGCCAGGTGCACATCACCCAGGCTGGGCGCACATCACCTAGGCCACCTAGGCCAGGTGCACATCACCCAGGCTGGGCGCATGTCACCCAGGCTGGGCGCGCATCACCCAGGCCGGGCGCACGTCACCCAGGCTGGGCACACGTCATCCAGGCCAGGCGCACATCACCTAGGTCACCCAGGTCGGGCGCACATCACCCAGGCCGGGCGCATGTCACTCAGGCCGGGCGCACGTCATGCAGGCTGGGCACAGGCCTCCGCTAGGGCACGCACACAGCAGCTCTGCGGCTTTGCCTCCACTTGTTGCCTTCAGGGCGCTTCCAGCACACCTGACAGTTGCGTTCACCTGGCCACATCTGCTCTCCTCTTTCTGCTCTGCCAGGAGCCTAGAAAGACAGGGACGTGGCCAACTCGTCACAGAGAAGACTGAGTGGACGAATGAGAGACCGGAGGGGCGGCACCTTCTGATGCGGCTCCTGCACAGCAGTTGTCTCACCTCGCTAGGAATTGGACGACTTAAGTCAGCATAAACCTCATCAGAACTGAAGCAGAAAGATGAGCCTGAGTGTGTGGCTCCCAGCTGATTCCTGGAGACAGCAACGCACTTTCCTCTGTTGAGAAGTGCCAGCATTTTCTTTCAGAATTGAGAAACGTTAGCATTTTCACAAGGAAGGCCAATAAAGAAAAGGAAATCTTCAGAACGGTAGATACAATTATAAGGTTATTCATATTTTGACATTTTGAGCCTTTTCAACTTAAATGTAGCTTTCAATATGCTTGATATTTCAAAGTTGAGCAACTAAAAGTCCAAACCTAAGTAATATCTTTTGTAGTGGAAAAGTATAATATGAAATAAACCGTTGCTTAATATTATTTCTAAGAGGTGGTAGATCTGTTTAATTGAGCTGACTTAAGTGCTGCTTGAGCTTTGCTGCAGATGGCCGTACGCTTGGCCCGGCTGCTTGGCACTCACTGCAAGATCTGCAAGCTTCGCCACTGTAGGGAACCTGCTAAGCTCGTAGTAGAAACTCCTCAGAAATGAATGTGCAAATATAGACGTTCCATAAATTTGCTAAGCACTTTTCCTATTCTATGTTTTGTCTGGAATTCAATCTCTTAGCGTGGTATACAGTGTGTACATGGGTCTTGTCGACGGTCCCCGAGGATGAGCTGCCACACAGCAAGCCCCCGGATCCACATTGTTGTGTGGTCCCTATCCCAAATCTTGGCTGACTGAGTCTTGTCTTTGATAGAATGTGGCAAAAATGTGCCCTCCTGGCTTAGAAGGCCTTGCAAATCCTTCGGGGGTCATTTGGACACTCGCTCTTGAGATGGCTTCTCTCAGGACACGGTCATCGTTCTGCAAGAAACTCATGCTCCAGGGAGGCCACAGGTGGACATCACATGCCCGCTGGGCTCTGGCCTCCTGGACAGCACCACCCAGCCACTGCAGCCCCGCCCCACGCAGACAGGTCTCAGACAGCAGTCGCCAGGGCTATGCAGAACAGACCCAACCTGTCCGGCACTGAACTAGGAGACACTGTTGTTTCATTTTTTATTTTTTAATTAATTGGTTAATGGTGGTATCAGGGATTGAATTCAGGACCTTGCACTTGCCAAGCAAGCACTTATTCCACTGAGCTGTCTCCCCAGCCCGACACTGTTGTTTTAAACCAGTGATCGGAGAAACATTTTTAAGCAGCAGCAGAAAACCAGAAGCAACAGACTTTGGGAACAGGAGGAATGTGGGTCTTCAGATTTTTGGAGGCGTTCATTTATTTCTCATTGATTTTGATTTATTTCCATTGTTAAGTTGCACTCTCCTTTGAAGAGAGCAGATTCACAATCATGTGTGTATCCCTGGTGACTGCAGAAGAAACATTCTTTTTAACGGACAGACCTGAATGTGCCCACGCTATTCCCTGACTTTACCTTCTGAAGAGTGCGCCAGCAGGGTCTGAAGTGTCGTCTGCCTAGAATGGCATGTGGCTGCTGCTGCTGCTGAGAACGGCAGGAGATGCTCCACCATTGAAATGAGCTAAACCTGAGCATCAGCAGAAGACAGGTGGGCTGGGGAGATAGCTCAGTAGAATAAGCGCCTGCCCAGCAAGCACAGGGAGGAGGAGGAAGAGAAGGAGGGAGGGGGATTGGAAGGGGGAGGGGGAGGGGAGGGGAGGACAAGGAGGAGAAGGGGGAGGAGGGGGAAGAGGGGAAGGAGGAGGAGGGGGAGAAGGAGAACATGCTGAAGCTCAAAAGCCTGACCCTGCTGATGGCTTGCTTATAATGTAAATATAAGTTAAAATTACTAACTAGACATGTCCCTGACCATCCCTCATTAAAAGGATTGCACTGCAGGATTAGGTCCTGGATGCCCTGGAATTTTATGTTCCAAATGGGGTTCTGAGTCCCAAACAGGATGACTAGAGCTTTTCTGATTTAAAGTTATTTTACCCTGAGTAGCCCACAGGTAGAATTGTTGTTAAGAAAAGAAAAAGAAAGAGGAAAAAAGCCTGGGTGATACGATGACTGAACTGTGACTCTGGTTTTCTCTCTCCATATACCGTTGTGTGACGAGCTGGGATTGTTACACTTGATGGCTTTCAGCTAGGCTGCGCCAAGCTCGCTTACACTCATGGAGCCGGGGAGGGGCCCGTGCTGAAAGCAACTCCAGTAATCTTCCGGGCCACGTGACATGCTGTATGAGCATTTTAAAAATTACTTTGTAAAAAGAATTGCACGTCTGAGAATACGGTTTTGTTTCTTTCTTGGCTGTTGTAATTCCCCCCCCCCCACGCCAATCTGGTTCTGTGCTGAAACTTTCAAAACATTATTTCTGGCCATTTGAAATATCAGAAGGATTATAATGCTTGATTTTATAGGAACTAATAAGTAGAAAGAGCGCAGGAAGTGAGGGAGACTGATCTTTCTCAAAAGGGAAGGGGAAATCAAGAGATAGAGGGGAAGGGAAGGAAAAGGGGTGAAGCGGGGAGTAAGCGGAGCTGTGTGCGTGCCGCCACCCACACACGGACTGTGAGCGCCTTGTGCTGCTGACACGAGCCCACCATCCAGGGCATCAGGAGACGGTGGTGGGGTAGGGCGGCGAGGGAAAGGGCAGGAAAGGGACTGAGCGTAATGCACATGAGCCAACTACCTCGCAAGGAATTAAACATTCTAAACGTGGACCAATAAAAAAAAAATGCTCTGCAAATGTATAAAGATGCCCAAGTCACTGCATTTCCAAACAAGACCAGCTATGCAAGAAAATTACGGCCTCTGCTGGCCGCTCTGAACTCTCCCTTACCTGGAGTTGGGGTGGGGCCGTGCACGCACCACCTGACTGTGACGCTGCGCTGTAGTAGTGCTCGGGCAGGTAATACGTTTTATCTCCGATGTGCCTCTCTTCAGGGAAACATTGCAACTGGCGTAAATCAGTAAGGTGCTGTTTTGGAGTATTTTCCTAAGCAATTATGTTAAAATGAAAATTAGTAGATTTAAGGTATAGAAAGCTAACCACATATCTAGTTTACTTCTCCATATTATCCAAGCAACAGAACTAAAAGGTAAAGCAGAAAAACTAATGAAAGAACGACAGTTCAATACCCGCTCTCAATTCACTTTCTTACTGCGCAGAAGGAAATGGGGCAACTCTAGAATCATGTAGCCCTCGAGGCACAGAAAGCGCTGTATCTGTAGTGCTCTAATGCTAAGCGTTAGCTCTGCTGATCTTTTTCAATACTGAGGAAACTTATCAAGCTATGAAATATTCAATCTGGGAAAATTCCTGATTGAGGCGCTCTGAAAATTCCTCTGTGTTGCTTATTGTCCTGTAGCTTAAGAAAATCACCGAATTAGTGATCAAACTGGGTCAGAACTCAGTTAATGCAACCGAGTTGTGCCGCAGGCCTGCTCAGTCTTAACCTTGTGGGATTGTCCCATAGCGAGGGATAGGAAGTTAAGTCTGGCGCCGAGGAGTGGAGGGCGCAGCCGCATTGCGCGTTCTACGCCACGTCCTCACGGGATTACCAGGTTAGCTCCCAGCCGGCCTCATCTAGGGTTTTCTTTTCCCTGTTTCTCGTGATCTTGCTTTCTAAAATTTATGCATTTGTTTAAGGACTTTCTGTTTGTTTGGTTTTTAAGCAACAGAGAGTTAAAACAGGGTAAGCAAATCCTGTCCAGTTTTGCCTGCGTACGATAGGGAATATCACACAAAACAGAACAGGGGAGGTAAACCCCGCGGCGCAGGCCACCAGGCAGGTCCTGAGCGTCGCCGGAGGGCCGGGCTGCCCCCAGGGGGCGCCTGCAGCCGGTGGGTGCCGCTGTACAGCAGGTGCTGCGTCCTCGGGTGAACTGAGGACGCCCTCGGGGTCTCGAGGGTCTCTCCCTTGTGAAATGGGGTGACTGGACGGACGCTCTGTGAGGGGGCAAGCGCTCCACGCAGGGTCTCACGCCTAGTGGGTGCTCCGTAGGGGACACTGCTGCATTTACAACAAATACAGGTGAGAGTAACTTTTGAAGTAGGATATATATTTACAGTCCCAGGTGAGAAGGGCTGTGTCCTGTGTCCTTGAGTAGGAGGTGATGGGCCGGCTCAACACAGTGCGCAGGCTGACCTCCCAGCTCTCGGAGGCCACCTTCTGGAGGCAGGCCTGGGCATCGCTGAGCGCCCTTGGGGTCCTGAAGCCCCGGGCTGGCCCGCAGGCGTGGACAGCCCGCTGCACCGAGGCCGTCCCGGCGGGCGTCAGGCAGGTGTGGGCAGAGGCTGCCTTGCTGAGCTGAGCTTAGAGGAACATACGGCAGCACGGTTTTCTGTGCTTTGTAAGCATTTTCACCTTCATGACAGCGCTCTGCAAGGAGGATACTGTGATGCCCAATTTGTAGCGAAGCAGGCTTAGAAATGAAAATAAATTTGGCTGAGATCACATCGCAGCCAGTGGTACAGGCAGAATTGTGACTCGCGCAGAAAGGATTATTCTCTGTACAATAGTGAATATAAGACAGTTCCGTAGTAACTCTTACGTGGGTGAGTTAGTGTAGAGGCTGAAACGTGAAAACCGGATCGGGAGAACTTTGATTAATAAGTCACTTTTCCTCTTTTTTTTTTTATAACATAAAAGATTCTAAAAACTTAAAAAGGTGGATGCCATAAGGAAAGTGCAGTAATTGAAAATATACTGTGTATGAAATAAGAAATAGAGAAAACTGGTGAGATAGATCCCTCCTATTTCTAAAGAAGAACCAATAAAATCCTAAAGTTAAAAATACTGAGATTAACATGAAATTTTAACATAAAGGGGAAAAAGTATAAGATGGGGCATTGATTTAAAGTGTTGCTATGAAAGTTATCATGATACCATGTTTGGAGTGAAGATGTTTATGAAAAGAAAATTAAAATTTTATGTAAAGATTATCTACAATTATTCGTAAATTCAGTTAAAGGTAAAAGCACTTGGATAGGGTAAAAAACACGAAACATTTTAATTCCAAAATATTCTGAATCAGAACTACCAATTCCAATTTCCTGTTAAAGACTACAAATTCGGGTAGAGTGTCACGGTGTCTCGATAGTGTGGCGTATTGTGGGATGCCCTTGTAGGGGAGCTGAAAATATGGTAAGTTCTAATGCTGCATTGAAAAGAACATCTTTTTTACAAAATTTCCTTACATCTTTTGAATGTTTATTTTATTTTTTTTTTCTTGTCACTTTTCCTCTTTTCATCCTGAAATTCTAAACTTCATCGATTTCCTCACCCATAAAATTGGGGACGATACCGATGAAGGATCCAGCAGATGCTTTCCGAGGACAGTGCTGCAGAGGTGCCTCATGAGCTGTGGCACGCTGTGCAGAGAGGTGGCCCTTGCTGCTCACGGTTCAGAGCGTCAGGTGATGCCAAGACATGTATGTGTGCATCTGTGTGCTGCGAATTCAAATCTGTAGTGCGTAAACTTGCAGGCACATTACATGAAGGATCTTTTTCAGCTTTCTGAAATGTTTGTTACATGTTTTACTTAGAGTTGAAAAAACTTTGGGGTAATAATGCATGTAGAATTCGTACTGAACAGACTTGATTGCGATGAGAGAAAGAAATCACTTGGGCTCATTATTCTGCATTATCCCATCATTAGAGCCTGCACTGTTGTTCTGAAGAATGTGGCATAGTTGTGTAGTTCTGTGTCACTCTGGAATGTGTAACATAAGCCTTTCTATAGTAAGGTCAGTATCTATTACTCAGAGTTATGTGAATACTCACTGGAGACCTATTTTGACTATTTGGACCAAGGAACTAAAATCAAGTCCCCATCAAACACTAAATTGAACTTAATTTCATGAAGGTATATAGAAGCCCTGATTAATTTAATTTGTATATCTAAGTATACCACCTGAATTTAGCTTAATTATCTTAGTCATGTCAATGAAGAAGTTGGTGATCTTTAGGATAAGTTCTAGCCTCACTGATCTAATTTTTCTTATTAAAATATGTTTCTGTTCATTGAAACATACCTTGGCTGCTTTTTGCTGGGTAACCATGACTTCTGCCTCGTTTTCTTTGTTCTACTTGAATGAGGCAGAGGAACAGATGCTTAGCTAATGTCGTCGGTTGGTGACTGGGATGGAAACTTCGCAGCAGGAAGGGTGAAAGCCTCCCTCTGTCCTCCATGTCACCTGTGCAGTGCCTGCTTCCCAAGTTCTGGATTCTAAACATGGCTGTGCTGGTCTATACTGAATAGGTGGAAGGAACACATATGTCAATTCTCTTGTGTTACATTTGTGGTTGTATCTCTTTTTCAAACAAATTATATCTTAGAAGAGGATCACAGTGCTGTCTTATGTTCAGTTCATAAAGCGACACTCATCCAATACCTGCCTTTTCCTCTGCACACGAGCCTCTTCCTGTTAGATGATCACAGCAGGTCACACTGTTCCCCAAGAATGGGCACGTGTGTGTTCAGCCAATGTCCCATTTTCCTAGTTCATTTCCTGCTATGGGGGAAAAATGATAAACTCAAGGTTCCTATACAAATATACAAATGGATAGAAGTTAAAGCTTTTACTTAACTCACCAGTTAAAAAGAATCAGTGAAATGTTACAACTAATTTTCAAAAAACTCAAAGAATAGAGACATAGGCATAAGGACTGAGAAGAACTTAATAGATGCAGACCTAGAGAGCATTACTAGGATAGTGGCCTGCGGCCTGTCTCCGCGGCCTGTGCCTTTCTGTGGATAGAGTGCACAGGCGTCAGCAAGCACTGCTGTCACTACTGTTTCCTCTGTTCTTATGCAGAGTGGTAAAACAACCTGCAGGCCAAGAGCAGTTCAGAGAACCCAGGAGGAGCTGGACAGGACATGTGACAGTCCTTCTGCCCACCACAGGGTCTTCCTGATCCCTCCTGGTGCCTCCTACCTTTCTTATGTATTTTTTGTTGAGCCTTTCTGTAGGCGCCATTATGCAGCTTCTGAGAGAAGCAAAACTTGTCACCAAAGAGTTTCAAAACTCACTGAACAGATGACATGAGAGACACTAGCAAAAAAATGTCTAGAGACACTAGACACATACATGTGACATCGCAGCAAGAGTCATTAAGGAAAGGTAAAAAACAGAATGAGAGACCATTACAAGAAAGGTGTTGTACTTTGTACCTAGATGTCCCCAAGCCTGATGTGCTCGTAGGTGAAGCTTTGGGGGGCTGATCAACCCATGGGGGCATGGTAATTATTAGTGGATTAGCTCACAAATGAGTGTACAGCTAAACGTGGCATCAGGAGGGGCTTGGAGGAGGCGGTTGCCAGAGGCGTGGCCTGGAAGGCCGTGTCTCCCTCCCTTGGTCATGCTCTGATTCCCGCTTCCGCACCCTGAGCTGATTGTCCTCTGCAGGCCCCTGTGCCACGCCACCCTGCCTTGGCGCCAGCACACCGTGGACTGAACCTTTCCCCCTCAGAGCTTGGGTATTGGGTGCTGTGTCTCGGCCACAATAAAGGACTTAATGCAGAAGGCCTGCAGAAGCTGTACTGGGACGAGTGACCTCTAAGGACACCCAGCCTGGTTCTCATTCGGCTCCCCCAGGCCTCTGATGCGGGCCGCATGGTGCTATTTGAGTGGCGCCAGGCCCTTGAAGCCTCGCTACTCAACTCTTGTTCCCCAAAGCAGTGGCATTTTCTTTCACTTTCCTCTTCCTTCTTATGTCCTCAGCTTTTTACTCCATTGACCTTTTGTAGGTTGCATGATCAGTTTTTTAAAAAGTTTATAACCATAATCATTTAAAACAGTGCGAGTACAGAACGGCCCCAGCTACCACACTCACAGAAATAAAATAGATCATTTCACAACACAACACTGTGACACGTAGGATATTCTCCAATATTTTATTTTTATGTCTTTTTGTGTGTGTTTTATTTCATCCTGAAGAGTCTCTTCTGAGGGCCACTAAATTATTTTCATAAGCCAAAAAGGAGCCATGTACTATTTGGCACAACAATATTCCACAACAAAAGTTGAACTTGTTTAGCCTGGGTGTAACAGAATGTCTCATTTAAAAGCATCAGATGAGCCTCTCTCCATAAACTTGCCCTGAGCTCTGTCCCCTGCTTCAGGGACTAGGAGTCTCCCGCTGACAAGCACACCCCTGCCCGTGGCCAGGTTCACATCCGGGGACAGCACTAGGCGAGCACCGAATGCGCCTTAGGGTGCACGTGTGCACGAACGCCACAGAAATCCTTCTTGGAGGACAGCTCCACAACCCCTTCCGTTTCTAAGACTAAAACTGCCTTCTGTGTTATTTTGTACTTATCTTTCTCCTTCACAAAACTTTGCGCCATTCGACAAGGCATCAAGTATTCATTTGAAAACCATGTGGTGAAACTTAGGAACACACAGCCCCAAAGCACAGTGTTGAAATTGGTTTTTATATTTGTAGCCCATCTCTAAATAACCGTGCTAAGCCACCAAAACAGGAGCAAATGGTGACAGCCCTTCTACACCTGTTTCCATGACAGTTTTTCAGCAGGAAGCACACTTTGATTTTGCCTGAGAGTCCCAGGCATTTGGTCTCGCTCGGCAGGAGTCAGAACTTTCCTACGGTTGCACAGAAACTGGTTAAAGGAGGACACGTCCCCGCTGAGCGGTGTAGGAGCCTGGGTAAGCGCTGGGCCAAACCTGGACCGCGGGTGGGTCACAGCACGTGTCTGAGTCTTGGGTTATGCTCTGGTCCTCCAGGGAGGAAGCTGCTGGATCAAGGACATTGCCACAAGAGATGCAGAGCTGCCCCTGGGCCCGGTGGGGAAGATCAGTTTGGCATGACTGAGTAGCAAAGGCAGAGGCATTTCTGATGCTAGGACAGTGATGTTGCTTGTGTGGATGGCGCTTTAGGCTGAGCGGCTGCCAGGGGAGACGCGCTGCAGAGCCCACACTGTTCTGCGTGTCAGGTGTGACATTACAGGATTGGGGGAAGAATCTGAAAGCCCTGTTTCAAGTTTCACCTTTCTGATAGCAATGTGCAGTTCGGGGTTTGCAGCTGGTCCGTTACTCATAGTGGAAGTTCGCATTTGTGATGATGACATTTTAAAGCACCCGCTTCACTTGAAGTTAAATCATGGAGTACTTGGTTATTGACACTTTGGCAGGAATTCTCAAATATACTGCAGACACCCTCATCTACAGGACTTGAAAGAAAGAGCCTAAGCTCAAGTCTCTGTGTGCCTCAGAATTGATCTTTTCCCCGACTGAGAGACTATTAGACCAGTGACCCATAGGTCCACAGTCTGCATCGTGGGAGGAGTGATGGTAAGGGACACTTTGGGGACTGAGTGGCAGTTGGCTACTTTCAATTTTTTTTTTAAAAGCAGTACAGGAAAGGCCAGAACAAGACAGGACAGGACAGGACAGGACCAGACAGCACAGGATAGCACAGGGAAACACAAGACAGCACAGGACACGACAGGACAGCACAGGACAGCACAGGGCAGGAGAGGACAGGACAGGACAGCACAGGAGGGGACAGGACAGGATAGGACAGGACAGGGTACGACAGCACAGGACAGGACAGCACAGGAGAGGACAGGAAAGCACAGGACACAGGACAGGATAGGACAGGACAGGATATGACAGCACAGGACAGGACAGCACAGGACAGGAC
>NDGN011393443.1:0-11349 GCA_002564285.1 Tympanoctomys barrerae
AAAAAAAAAAGAAAGAAAGAAAGAAAGAAAGAAAGAAAGAAAGAAAGAAAGAAAGAAATCACTGCTGGGGAGGCTGTAGTGGAAGAGGAATCTTTCTTCACTGTTGGAGGGAGTGCAGACTGGTACAACCACTATGGAAATCATTGCGGAGATTCCTCAAAAATCTAGGATTGTTGGTACAATTCAAATCAGATATTACTCTTCTATATTTTTCAAAAAGAACTGAAATCATACCACAGTGATATATGTGCGCTGACTTTTACAGCAGCACAACCTGTCATAGTTAAATCTTGGGAACAATCCAAATGCCCATCAACAAAGGAATGGATTTTTTAAAAGTGTAGGTTTTTTTTTTTTACCCAACAGAGTATTATTCAGGTATAAAAAGGTAGATTCTAGGCTTTTTTAGATAAGTGGATGCAGCTAGAGACTCTATTGATAAGTGAAATTAATCAGATCCACATGTGCAAACATTGTACTATACCTCTAGTGTGAGAACCTGAAAAAAAAAACTGAAAGGTGCAATAATACTGGGAGAGGAAAAGAATCTGCTTACTGGGAAGGAAAAGCTAGAATGAGGAAAAGGACAAAAGAAAGAAGGGAAAATGATTACTTACGAACATATGTAAAATAGTTTGGATAATTGCATTGTTAATTTTTGCTGGTATTTTGAAAGGAGCAGTAGATGATTATAACTTTTTAAACTCTCATTATTTTTATATTAAATTTCTTACAACTTTTGTTGTTGTTTTGTTTTGTTTTTTCAACTAATTTTTCAGATTTATATCTGGTAACCTAAACAACACATATGAAGATAACAGCATGAGATATAGCAACTGTAGTTGAATTCCTATTACTTTGTTCAATAAAATTTTGCAGTATTTCTAATGGTACTTTTTACCATTTTGTATTAAAACAAAAAGTAGGGGTACCACCCAGGGAGCCTGGATTTAATATAAGAAGAAAGAGATATGCTGCTGCTGCTTGCTACTTACTGCTTGCTGCTTTTGCTGCCCTCTGCCTGCCATAAGCTATTTGTCCTTAGCCATGATGAGTTCTCGGCCACTGTCTGTGGAGCCAGACCATGATGGGCAGAAGGCTGTACAGAGTATAAGTATATAATGAGCCTCGATAAATATATACTGAGAGACAAATATATACTGAGAGACAGAGAGAGAGAGAGAGAGAGAGAGAGAGAGAGAGAGAGAGAGAACCTGGCATATTTCAACATATTTACATTTAATTTCTTGCTTGTACACACTGGGAGATTTCCTGATATTCACTATGGGATCCTTGTCAATTTGCTACACATAAAACTTGAAGAAGGAAGGGGGCTTTTACAACTACAACTTTGGAGATATTGAAGTATCAGTCTCATCTGCACTGAGCACCCAGTAACTTATCAATTCTACTTTAAGCTTTTCCATCCACGGCATTAATCCCTTGGCAGGCTCTGCTCCAGCAATTGAGATTCTGTAGATCTGCTTATATCAACAATGTGCAAGGCAGCAGGGAATCTTTATTTTTATCCACCTTTTTATCTGTTCATGGGGTATAATGACAACTTCCAAGGTTTCTGTATGTCCTACTAGGAACTCATTGCTTTTCCAGGAGCAGTTTTGGTAGTGCTTCTAAATGTGTGTATTTTTATTTATTTATTTTATTGAGAAACACATAGCAATGAAATAGTTTCAAAACAGGTTAGTACGACAGTTACAATATTTAATAGATTGCATATTGTTGACTTCGTAGTTATTCATAGTACAAGATGCAGACATGCTATCCTGTCCAAAAACTCTTAGTACAAATCTTTCTTCTCATTGAATTAAGAGAATGTAGCTGTATATGTATCCTATTTTGTGTGTGTATATACATACATATATATATATATATACATATATATATACATACATATATATATACATACACATATATATATATATGTATGTATATTTCACTACAAAATGGTCCTTCATTTATATCCCCCATTTTTGTTTAGTTTTGTCAGTGATGGGTTTATTTAAATGGGCCATTCCATTGCCATTTAAATATTGTAGGTGTATGAATTCAGCAAAATAATCCAATATATTCTAATAGTCCATAATAGGAGTGGATTATCTGTAGGACTGGCAATGTCAGAAGTTGCTGACTTGAGCCTTTTACAGCTCAACATATTAATATAGCTTTACTTTTTATACTTTTCTGATGGATGGTTAGGACCAAGATAAAAGAAGACTTATATAACAAGAATGTAACTTTTGTATCTTCCAAGGTCAGTCAAAGCCCCTCAAAATTTACCCTGAAGTGCTATGCCGTAGTTTGTACATCCTTTGTCAGCCATCCTTTGTCCTTTTCAGCCATGTGCATGAGTCACGGCCATTGTTTGACCTATTTGCTATTTTTTTTCTTCACAATCTGTAGAGATTTAAAATTTAATATAACAATATTTGATGGATAATACCTGTTCCATATTATGTCTAAAATGTTTGCTAGTCAGAGAGATGGTGAGGTTAAGCTCAACTGCCTATGTTGTAGGGTAATAATAAGTTTCACTTCTAGAGGGTTAAAAACTTGGTTTGCAGACCAAAAAGTTAAAGAAAAAGAAAGGCTACAAAGATAGCCAACATTTTGGCCCTAGCCTTTCAAAGTCTGTGAGGACTCAGAACATAAGAGAACCTATACTGTAACATCCTATAACTCAGCGACGTCCCAAGTTTTGTGATCAAGGAGATTATGGGGCCACAGAGGAAAGTGATTGATGATGTAAAGTGTGCCTAAGGAGAGTCATGTATGGCGAAAACTCTTTCAGGCCTACACAGAGAAAATATGTATTTTTAAACTTTAAAAAAAATGTTTTAACAGATTTTTGCAGTCTATGATGTTTAACATTTATCACGGGGAGTTAGTAACACATTTAATGTTTTTATTTGTCCCCTACCCTTACCTCCGCTCTCTACCCCATCAACCTCTTGATCTCTTTCCATTTGGAAATCTCTTCCTTCATTTTTTCCCTCTTTTTATTAATCTCCTTTCCATCCCCATGTTTGCCCTCCACTCCCCATCATTTATTTCTCATGCCGTTTCAAAAGAACCCCTTACTTCCTTTAACAATCTTTGATTTTGCTCTTGATTTGTATTTTGGGTTTCTCATAAGAGAAGGCATGTGATATTATGCTGTGTCTGATTCATTTTAGTAAATAGTATGATCTCAGTGTGTACCCATTAACCTATGAATGAATCCAGTTTATCCTTTATGGCCTAATTGTATGTTTGTAAAATAATTAAGATTTTTCCTTCTTTCCATTTATTTATTTAGTCTTTTTGAGGCAGGGTCCTGCTCTGCCATTCAGGCTGGTCTTGTCCTCATTCTGTAACCTAGGCTGGTCTCAGACTGGCAACAGTCCTTGCGTGGGCTTCACCCTCCTGAGTGCTGGGATAACAGGCGTGCACCACCGTACCTGGTAAGATTTTCCTTCCTGCTTACATTGGTCAGTGAGCTGCCATTTTTTGCTTCTAAATTCCAAATGGAATTTTTCTAAAGTTTGAAAATTATTTTTTTCAAACTCATTGTGCTATCTATACCTTGCAGCAATAGTAAAAGCCTGTAGGTTTATCACTTCCTAAATCAGGTGGACATTGTTGCATCATGGAATGTTAGGCTAGTGTAATACTCTAACATTGATAAAGCCCTTTCTAGTGCTGTCAGCTTACATTGAATTTGATCACAACACATGTACACATTGTTCATAAATTCATACAGCTCTCTCACTGTAAGGCATCACAAATTATAAATGGTGGTTAGGGCCATGCTTCTCTTGTCTTGGGGCCAGTTGGTGTGTGGAAACTTCAACTTTGCCCCCTGAGGCCTCAGTGGTCTATGAATCTCTGGATCTTGCAGGGCAAGGCAGCATCTGCTAAGGACAGGGTAGATCTGTACAAGAATTTAGCACCAGTAGTAAGTTTCACATTGGACACAAACCAGGATCTTTCTCAACCCATGCCTTATAATTGCAAGAATGCTTTGTTTATCCTAGCCCCTCACAATGACCACTGCTCTTTCCTGAAGCAGTCACCACCCTATAAATGTGACAAGCTTGGAGGCTTTGTCTTTGCCAAACCTGAGGAGCTGACATCCCAGCCCCCTATATGCATTCCCAATAACTATCTGTCTCATTCTTCACTGTAGTTATACTCCTTCTGCAGACAGGTGAGGATCTCAGCCAGGTCCCTGGCATCTATAAGTTTTCAGTTGTATTTTCTTTCTTTTTCTTTTTATTTGTGGTACCTGGGACTGAACTCAGGTTTCTGTGCTTGCCAGGCAAGCGCTTATCCTACTGAGCTGTCTCCGCTGCTCAGTGACTCTATTTTCCTATGTCATGTTTTTGTATTGTCTCTCGAAGTACTCAAACAACATTCTGCTCTATCATGCTGGCCCTCTCCATGTCACACTTTAATCTTCTTGCCTTTACTGTTCAGTAGAGGCTGAGGGCTTTCTTTTACCTTTTGGCTCTGATCTTTGTTTATCCCTTGTAATCTCAGTTGTCTCAGGAACAACCTGTGATTAATCTCATTGGCCTCAATTAGCATCAAGGATTGTCTAATCCTGTTCATCACTAAAAGCACACTTCTTTTAAGACAGCAAGTAGGGTCAGACAAAAGATAGTTACTCATCCTTCAATTTCTCCATATGTAATGTTTTAAAATTTTTGTATATTTTATAATTTATCCCAAGTACTAAAATAATTTTCATTTATAGATCATGAGTGATTTTATAGAAAGCTTTCAAGTACATTTACTCACAATAATTCTTGAGTTTTTTTCTTTTTTTCAATTTCTAGTGCAGTGAAAGAACGAACTTCAGATATAAGATGCAAGGTCAATGGGTTTGGGTTGCATGGCTTCTATTAATTAGGTATAAGTAAAATATATGATTTTTTATTACCTTCACTCATATTGGAGTTATCTTAGCTACTTGCAGATAATTCTTTCCACATCTTCCTAATGTTCTATATTTTAAAAATACTTTCTGTTCCACTACATAAATGGATGCATACAACAAACATGAAAGAGAATTTGGGGCGAGGGCCTAGCATAGCAGCACCGGGCCTGCCTCGTAAGTGCAGGGTACTGAGTTTGATTCCTTCTTGAAAAGATAAATGAATTAATTTAGGTATCTGAAACTTTATGCATATTATAAAACAGAATTTTAGATAAATTCTGTTTTACTATTCTGTAAATTCTGTTTTACTATTGCAAAGTATGCAATTGAATAAATTAAATTCTGTTTTACTATTGCAAAGTATGCAATTGAATAAATTAAGTGGCCCGGTAGTCCTTTGTTAGCTTACTTGGCAGAAAGCATCTATCAGTAGAAATGCTATACTCAATTGATATTCACAATATTCATTTATCAATGACTTCAGAGACTGGATTAGAAAAGATGATTTTATATCACAATGGTACAAAGTTAAGTTAGAATTTGAAAATAGTACTCTATATGTGTACCAAACTAAAGTTTTATGAAAGTAGCATTTGGCAAATATCAAGTTCTATTTAGAAAGATGAAAATGAACTCAAGTCATGGGAAAGAATGTTGATAATATACACAGAACTTAAAATTCTTCTAAGAATTGCTTTGGTTTTATGTATGCACACATTTTATTTAGTTATATTTGCAATACACAAAAGATGATTAATATATCAATATTAAATAAGTAGAAAGAAATTATATATAGTTTTTGTGCAATTTCATATATTTCATTTCATATTAAATGCTGATTTAGTCACTTTCCTGTCAGTGAGACAAAATACATAGTATATTTTAAGGAGGAATGATTTATCTTAGTCCCCAGGTTCAGTGGATTCAATTCAAATTTAGTGATTACCTCTAAGGAAGAAGAGTCATGATTAAGTGGCAGAGCAAAGGGAAGCATCAACTGAAAAGTGGCCAGGAGGCAGAGAAAAAGGGGGAGTCTGCAGATAGAATGTCCCCTTTTCCCTTCCTGGTCACACTTCAGCCCATTCTTCCCTCTAGGGACCTCTTTGAGTAGCAACTTCCGAAGCTCTGTGATCCAATTGCCTAACAAATTCTCCGCATCTGAAGAGGACACTTGGGAGACATTTGGGATTGTTCTGGTTTGTATTTAGGTGTCCCTCCCAAAGCCTCATGTAGTCCCTGGAACAGGCTTCTAGACTTTGTGATTAATTCATTATCTAGTGCTGGGATTATGGGTGGAAATGCTGCTGGGATTATGGGTGTGAATGCTGCTAGGATTATGGATGTGAGTGCTGCTGGGATTATGGGTGAGAGAGCTGCACATAGCCTCGGGTGGATAGCCTCCATGCACTATGAGGGAGACAGACTTGCTCTCAATTGGCACTGTTGTCACTGCTCCTGCCCTTTTATTCTCTTTCTCTTTGCTGCTGCCATGAAAGATTGCCTTCTTCCATGTGCCACTTTGTCTTGGAGTCAGCTGAGTATGAACTGAAACCTCCACTAACTGTGAGCAAAATAAAACTCTCCTTCCTTCATTTTGGGTGCTGGGTATTTTATCCCAGCAATAAGAGAAGAGTAACTGAGACACAAATCTAAATCATAACATATGCAACATATATCATGAAGATAGGAGCATATAGCCAGTGCTATATCCTATATTACAGATTCATAACAAAACACTACAGACTGTGTATTAAAAGTGTATTTTCTTAGTCAGGTATGTATTTTGCAGCTGCATATTCACATGGCATTTTTCAAGGCATGTGGAGAGAGAAAAAGAGACAGAGATAGAGAGAGTGAGACAGAGAGAGACAGAGACAGAGAGAGGTTTTTACCTCAATTAATCCTAGCCATCCCCTCAACTGAAATGTGTTTTGTAATGTATTCCATCATTCCTATTTCAATTGTCTGTATTTTCCTCACAGATACCAAAAACAATTAGTTTTTCTGCCATATTAAACTGTAGCGCAAGGTCTGTTCAGGTTTGATGTATGTATTAGTTCTGTACTGACGTATTCTAATTCATAAGGCAGTTACAAAAGTAGCTATAGCAATAGTACTTAATAGAGTCCCTGAATAGCACGTGGCTAGCTAGAACTCTGCTATGCACCATAAAGGAGCATTAAACACAGCCTTTTCTTAGCATCCTCCCTTTTAAAATTATTTATTGTCTTTTATCTATGTGATTTTAATACTCAAGTTTTTATGATGATATCAATTATTTATCACCTAGCTATGAATGAAGAATAACAAAGAAACAATGGTTTTTAGAGCTTTATAATTTCATGAGAATTGAAGCATTGAACACTTTGATGTATTTTAAATCTGGAAAATTATTCAAACATAAAATCCTACTTATAGTATCATTTCTATTCATGTAGACTTACTTGAAAGTTGAAATTACAATTTGTCATATTCAGTATTTCTAAGCTCTTCAAAAATAGTCAAACAACATAGCTTATAATAATACGTGTACCATTTATAGTTTGTCTTACTGATTTTTCATTTTTTTCCATTGTGGTCAAATAATATATGAACATTATTTTAGCTTGTAAGTTTATTGAGCTTTGCTTTGTGACATAACATATGTTCCGGGATATGTCTGATATGTTGATGAGAAAACATATGTATTCTGTAGATGTTAAGTGAAATGTTCTGGAAAAGTCTTTTGTGCATTTCAGTGTGTTAATTTTACTAGTGAGTTTTATAGTGTTCTGTGTTTTCATAAAGGCCTTTATTGTCCCCTAACATATCAACACAAGTCTTCCCTTGTACTTTTATTGAAATGCCAGTCTGGTGATAATGAATTTCCTAAGATTTTGCTTATGTTTGATATATTTTCTTTCTTCCTAATTTCTGAAGAGCAGAAGTCCTGGGGGTACTATACTGTGGTCAGGACCTTGTAGATATTATGCCATTCTCTCCTGACCTATGTGTTTTCTGCTGATAAATCAGTTATTAATGTGATAGAAATTCTCTTACACATGTGTTGTTGCTTTATGTTGATACTCATGAAATGTTTGTTGTTTGAACTTTTTCAGTTGACTTCTTATTGTTTATCACTAATGGTGATTGTACATGCACATCCCATGGCTCGGGGGGAGATGGCACACTTACGCAACAGATCTTAGTTTTCCTCCAATCCTTTCTTCCCCTCTTTCTTCTTATGCTCTCCATTTACAAATCCTACTCCCAACTGCAACATATCTATTTCTCTATTTCCCATTATGAATCATTTATTTTGCTCTTTACATTTATTTTGGGTTTCTCTTATAAGAGAAACTGCAAGAATATAATTGTAACTTAGAATCTGTATTATGCAACATAATGGTACTCTTCTGAAATATCTAGCAGTACCCATGATTTGGGAAGTGTGCAGCTATTATTTTATTAAGTAAGTTTTCCATTCCTTCTCTTTCCTGTTGTCTTTATCAAGCCTGTCGGCATTATTGGTGACACTGTGACATCTAGATGAGTATTTTGTCACATCAGTTTCCTATGTATCACATGGGCTTCTTTATATATTTTTCCTGTTTTTTTATTTGTTACTGTCATTTGCATATGTATATTTGTGTTTATCAGTTTCATTTCCAAACAACATTTAATCTGGAAGATTTCTCTTTTACATCTCATTTGTTATTGAGGCTTAATCTTTTTTTAAATTAATTTTTGAATTCTTCAGTGCAGACATTTACATTTTTACTTATCTTTTTTCTCTTTACTGAATTTGCCATTTAGTTCACCATTATTAGGTTTTGCTGTCTTTATCTTGTGTCTGGCTTAGTTTACTGAATCACTTCATTCTAAGTACTTTTTCAATCAATGTGTCCATTTGCTTTTCTTTGAGATCTTTTTCTAAAGAGTCACTGTATTTCTTTGCAGATATTCTTGTTTTCATTCTTTTCTTTTTTACTAATATTTTAATATGTGGAGGATTAGTTCCACTAACACATTTTTAGTATGTTTCATTTTAATTAAAAGAATTTATCCTGCATATGTGTCCTTATTGTTAATTAAACAAGTTCCGTTGCCATTGTTCTGGGCTATTGCAGTAATGTGATTAATATGTAGCTTTTTGAACTGACCATGATTTTGGCAATACTTGTGGTAGCCAATAACACAGGCAGCAATGGTTGTGGGATTCCTCTATCAGTTAAAATTCAGCTTTCTCAGGTATGATGGGTTTGATGGTGGTTCCTGGTATGTTGGGTGATGGTTTTGGTGTGAGACAACTGTCATGTTGCCAGGTAGCTTCAAAGCAGGGCCATTCTGGCAAGCCTGAGTAGGATGAGCTCTTTCTGCAGGAGAGTGAGCCACCTATCACAGTGCTTGTGGGTCGGACTGCTCTGGTGAGGAAGGCAGTCATGGTACTATTTCCTCCCAATTCATCATTCTTCATTTACTGGTATCTGTGAGCCAGACAGTGAGGCTGCATGCATGAGACCAGTTCAGACACCTAGCTCTGCACAAGGGGCTTTGTGAGCCTTCTCAAGCATCCGTGGGTCAAAGCACGCAGAATGCTCGTAGATGTTTTCAGGTGGAATGAGCAGGTGAACAGCACTAGCTGGGAACTTGGAAGTGTACCGAAATTTGATTGGAACCTTGGTCCTGCTTCTGAATCCTTGGGGAGTGTGGGTAGGGCTGCCCAGTAGCTTTCCTTTTGCTTTGGCAGACAATGCAGCTCAGGGCAGGATACCTGGTAGTTCCCTGGACAACTGAGATATGGGCATGAGTGTGTGCTAGGTTCCTAGGAGCCAGGATGACAAAGAGCCTGGTGTCATGCTTCCCTTTCACTTTGGAAGAGGAAAGTGTGTAGTGCCTGCATTTCAGTTTCAATTTCTATGAACTGCAAGCTTGTTTATTCCAATATGTTGAAGTCTTTCTTGGCTCAGTGTTCATCTGAACTGTGGAATCAGGGTGGGAGTCAGTTCCTCATGAGGCCATCTCGTGTTCCCATGCACGTCTAGCACATTTCCCTACACTACAGAGCTCTTGCTGGACCTCCCTGGCAGAGTAGTATTCATTCTTTCTTAGTTATGCTTCTGTTGTTTTGTGGAAAAGAGGATTCCAGGCAGTTCTAGTCAGCAATTTTCATCTTTATAAAACATATTTAATACATTTTAAAACATATAAAACAGGTTTAGTCTATTAAAACATGTTTAACTCTTTAATGTTTTAAATGCTATTTTCTGAGATATTTTTATTTATCTTTATTTTTTCACTAATTTTATTGATAATCCATAATTATATAGCATACTAAAATTATAGACAAATATTGAAATGTGAAACATAAAAGATGTAGACAGTGAATTTTAAAGAAACATTTCTGAAATGAATATGTAGCATGAGATTAATAATAGATTGTACATTGTAAATAATTTATAAAGTTAAATGAATATAACAATAAAAATTACCCAAGATAAAAATGAAGAAAAAAGAATTTACAGATCAGTCATATAACAGTTCACTCTGTGCTAAAATCATGAAGCATATTCATAGAATTAGAATTCTCAAAATAGAAAGGGGTAGGCAATAAATATTTAAAGATTTAAAAGTTTTGAATTTAGTTGAAATTATAGCACCATATTTCCAAGAAAATGAACTTTTTTCATAGGAAATTTGAATAGAATCATACCACGATGCACAAAAATGAAATTGTCCAAAACTAATTGTAAAGAAAAAATCATTGAAGCATATACATAAAAAATATTAGCTATGGAAAATCAAAATTAAATAGCATCTTACTTCACATTAGAAAAAAGAAAGAGCAAGTGTGTAAGAAACTAGACTAATTAATTCAAAGAACTGAAAGAAAAAAAAGAAAGATCTGTCCTCATTGAATTTTATGCTTTGCAAACACACTTTGAAACTAAAATATTTTCCAGTTATACAAACCTGAAATATTTTAATGCTTCCAGATGCAGCATATAGAAAATAACAAAGATCATAACTCAGAAGGCAAGAGAAGTTGCTGTATGATCCTGCATAAAGAATAAAGAGCTCTTAGGGGCCGGGGAGAAAACTCAGTGGAATAAGCGCTTCCCTGGCAAGCACAAGGGCCTGAGTTCAATCCCCGGTTCCACCAAAAAATAAAAAATAAAAAATAAATAAAAATAAAGAGCTCTCACAATAGTAGTTATGCAAGACTATATAAAATATATCAGATGAATCCATTTAAAAGGTAATTGAAGATTTCTACAAAACAGTATCAATCTTACATTGGGTTATATACATATTTTTTCATACATATACGTGTGTGTGTGTGTGTGTGTGTGTGTGTAAAAGACAAGGAAGAAGTAATATGAAGTCAATGGAAAATTGAAGAATACTTTTTAAAGTTTCTGATACTAGGA